>JAVLUX010000151.1:1455000-1522500 GCA_032164185.1 Moxostoma hubbsi | reverse complement strand
TAGATAGATAGATATTGACCGTCAGATAAATAGATAGATAGATAGTCATTGACCATGAGATATAGATAGATAGAGTATGAACCACAGATAGATAGATAGATAGATAGATAGTTATTGACCCGCAGATAGTTAGATAGATAGATAGATAGATAGATATTGACCATCAGATAGATAGATAGATAGATAGATAGATAGATAGATAGTCATTGACTCTTAGATAGATAGATAGATATTGACCGTCAGATATATAAATAGACAGATAGTCATTGACCCTGAGATATAGATAGATAGAGTATGACCCACAGATAGATAGATAGATAGATAGTTATTGACCCGCAGATAGTTAGATAGATAGATAGATAGATATTGACCCTCAGATAGATAGATAGATAGATAGATAGATATTGACCCTCAGATAGATAGATAGATAGATAGATAGATAGATAGATAGATAGAGTATGACCCATAGATAGATAGATAGATAGATAGATAGATAGATAGATAGATAGATAGATAGATATTGACCCTCAGATAGATAGATAGATAGATAGATAGATAGATAGTTATTGACCATCAGATAGATAGATAGATAGATAGATAGATAGATAGATAGATAGATAGATAGATAGATAGATAGATAGATAGATATTGACCATTAGATAGATAGATAGATAGATAGATAGATAGATAGATAGATAGATATTGATCCTCAGATAGATAGATAGATATTGACCCTCAGATAGATAGATAGATAGATAGATAGAAAGAAAGATAGAAAGATAGAAAGATAGATTGATAGTCATTGACCATTAGATAGATAGATAGATATTGACCGTCAGATATATAGATAGATAGATAGTCATTGACCCTGAGATATAGATAGATAGAGTATGAACCACAGATAGATAGATAGATAGATAGTTATTGACCCGCAGATAGTTAGATAGATAGATAGATAGATATTGACCCTCAGATAGATAGATAGATAGATAGATAGATAGATAGATAGATAGTCATTGACTCTTAGATAGATAGATAGATAGATAGATAGATATTGACCGTCAGATATATAGATAGACAGATAGTCATTGACCCTGAGATATAGATAGATAGAGTATGACCCACAGATAGATAGATAGATAGTTATTGACCCGCAGATAGTTAGATAGATAGATAGATAGATATTGACCCTCAGATAGATGGATAGATAGATAGATATTGACCATCAGAAAGATAGATAGATAGATAGATAGATAGATAGATAGATAGATAGATAGATAGACAGATAGACAGATAGATATATCATTTTTTACTTGGTTGCTAGGGTAACCCAATCTGGTTGCTAGGCAGTTTCCAGGGTGATCCTTATCAAGCCTCCTTTTCATTCTGAGTGAATAAAGTCAACCAGGAAGTCTCTATGATTTTCTGTTGCATAGATATGTGATTTGTTACTTGGTTGCTAGGGTAACCATATCTGGTTGATAGGCAGTTACCAGAGTGATATATATCAAGGCTACTTTCCATCTTGAGTAAAATAAGTGAAACAGGAAGTCTCTACGATTTTCTGGTGCAGAGTTATGTGATTTGTTACTTGGTTGCTAGGGTAAGCCCTTGTCGTTGCTAAGCAGTTACCAGAGTGATACTTATTAAGCCTCCTTTCCATCCTGAGTGAATTATGTCAACCCAGAAGTCTCTACGATTTTCTAGTGCAGAGATATGTGATTTGTTAGTTGGTTGCTAGGGTAACCCCATCTGGTTGCTAGGCAGTTACTAAGGTGATACTCATAAGGCTCCTTGAAATCCTGTGTGAAATATGTCAACCCCTAAGTCTCTACGATGTTCTGGTTCAAAGATATGTGATTTGTTACTTGGTTGCTAGGGTAACCGCATCTGGTTGCTAGGCAGTTACCAGAGGGATACATATCAAGGCTACTTTCCATCCTGAGTGAAATAAGTGAAACAGGAAGTCTCTATGATTTTCTGGTGCAGAGATATGTGATTTGTTACTTGGTTGCTAGGGTAAACACATCTGGTTGCTAGGCAGTTACCAAAGTGATACTCATAAGGCTCCTTGCAATCCTGTGTGAAATATGTCAACCCCTAAGTCTCTACGATGTTCTGGTTCAAAGATATGTGATTTGTTACTTGGTTGCTAAGGTAACCCTGTCTGGTTGCTATGCAGTTACTAGAGTGATACATATCAAGGCTACTTTCCATCCTGAGTGAAATAAGTGAAACAGGTAGTCTCTACGATTTTCTGGTGCAGAGATATGTGATTTGTTAGTTGGTTGCTAGGGTATCCCCGTCTGGTTGCTAGGCAGTTACCAGAGTGATACATATCAAGGCTACTTTCCATCCTGAGTGAATAAAGTCAACCCGGAAGTCTCTATGATTTTCTGTTGCAGAGATATGTGATTTGTTACTTGGTTGCTAGGGTAATCACATCTGGTTGCTAGGCAGTTACCAGAGTGATACATATCAAGGCTACTTTCCATCCTGAGTGAAATAAGTCAACCCGGAAGTCTCTCTGATTTTCTGTTGCAGAGATATGTGATTTGTTACTTGGTTGCTAGGGTAATCACATCTGGTTGCTAGGCAGTTACCAGAGTGATACATATCAAGGCTACTTTCCATCCTGAGTGAAATAAGTCAACCCGGAAGTCTCTCTGATTTTCTGTTGCAGAGATATGTGATTTGTTACTTGGTTGCTAGGGTAATCACATCTGGTTGCTAGGCAGTTACCGGAGTGATACATATCAAGGCTACTTTCCATCTTGAGTGAAATACGTGAAACAGGAAGTCACTACGATTTTCTGGTGCAGAGATATGTGATTTGTTACTTGGTTGCTAGGGTAACCCCATCTGGTTGCTAGGCAGTTACCAGAGTGATACATATCAAGGCTACTTTCCATCCTGAGTGAAATAAGTGAAACAGGTAGTCTCTACGATTTTCTGGTGCAGAGATATGTGATTTGTTAGTTGGTTGCTAGGGTATCCCCGTCTGGTTGCTAGGCAGTTACCAGAGTGATACATATCAAGGCTACTTTCCATCCTGAGTGAATAAAGTCAACCCGGAAGTCTCTATGATTTTCTGTTGCAGAGATATGTGATTTGTTACTTGGTTGCTAGGGTAATCACATCTGGTTGCTAGGCAGTTACCAGAGTGATACATATCAAGGCTACTTTCCATCCTGAGTGAAATAAGTCAACCCGGAAGTCTCTCTGATTTTCTGTTGCAGAGATATGTGATTTGTTACTTGGTTGCTAGGGTAATCACATCTGGTTGCTAGGCAGTTACCAGAGTGATACATATCAAGGCTACTTTCCATCCTGAGTGAAATAAGTCAACCCGGAAGTCTCTCTGATTTTCTGTTGCAGAGATATGTGATTTGTTACTTGGTTGCTAGGGTAATCACATCTGGTTGCTAGGCAGTTACCGGAGTGATACATATCAAGGCTACTTTCCATCTTGAGTGAAATAAGTGAAACAGGAAGTCACTACGATTTTCTGGTGCAGAGATATGTGATTTGTTACTTGGTTGCTAGGGTAACCCCATCTGGTTGCTAGGCAGTTACCAGAGTGATACATATCAAGGCTACTTTCCATCCTGAGTGAAATAAGTGAAACAGGAAGTCTGTATGATTTTCTGGTGCAGAAATATGTGATTTGTTATTTGGTTGCTAGGGTAACCCTGTCTGGTTGCTATGCAGTTACCAGGGTGATACTTATCAAGCCTCCTTTCCATACTGAGTGAATTATGTCAACCCGGAAGTCTCTACGATTTTCTGGTGCAGAGTTATGTGATTTGTTACTTGGTTGCTAGGGTAAGCCCTTGTCGTTGCTAAGCAGTTACCAGAGTGATACTTATCAAGCCTCCTTTCCATCCTGAGTGAATTATGTCAACCCGGAAGTCTCTACGATTTTCTGGTGCAGAGATATGTGATTTGTTAGTTGGTTGCTAGGGTAACCCCATCTGGTTGCTAGGCAGTTACTAAGGTGATACTCATAAGGCTCCTTGAAATCCTGTGTGAAATATGTCAACCCCTAAGTCTCTACGATGTTCTGGTTCAAAGATATGTGATTTGTTACTTGGTTGCTAGGGTAACCGCATCTGGTTGCTAGGCAGTTACCAGAGGGATACATATCAAGGCTACTTTCCATCCTGAGTGAAATAAGTGAAACAGGAAGTCTCTATGATTTTCTGGTGCAGAGATATGTGATTTGTTACTTGGTTGCTAGGGTAAACACATCTGGTTGCTAGGCAGTTACCAAAGTGATACTCATAAGGCTCCTTGCAATCCTGTGTGAAATATGTCAACCCCTAAGTCTCTACGATGTTCTGGTTCAAAGATATGTGATTTGTTACTTGGTTGCTAAGGTAACCCTGTCTGGTTGCTATGCAGTTACCAGAGTGATACATATCAAGGCTACTTTCCATCCTGAGTGAAATAAGTGAAACAGGTAGTCTCTACGATTTTCTGGTGCAGAGATATGTGATTTGTTACTTGGTTGCTAGGGTATCCCCGTCTGGTTGCTAGGCAGTTACCAGAGTGATACATATCAAGGCTACTTTCCATCCTGAGTGAATAAAGTCAACCCGGAAGTCTCTATGATTTTCTGTTGCAGAGATATGTGATTTGTTACTTGGTTGCTAGGGTAATCACATCTGGTTGCTAGGCAGTTACCAGAGTGATACATATCAAGGCTACTTTCCATCCTGAGTGAAATGAGTCAACCCGGAAGTCTCTCTGATTTTCTGTTGCAGAGATATGTGATTTGTTACTTGGTTGCTAGGGTAATCACATCTGGTTGCTAGGCAGTTACCAGAGTGATACATATCAAGGCTACTTTCCATCCTGAGTGAAATAAGTCAACCCGGAAGTCTCTCTGATTTTCTGTTGCAGAGATATGTGATTTGTTACTTGGTTGCTAGGGTAATCACATCTGGTTGCTAGGCAGTTACCAGAGTGATACATATCAAGGCTACTTTCCATCTTGAGTGAAATAAGTGAAACAGGAAGTCACTACGATTTTCTGGTGCAGAGATATGTGATTTGTTACTTGGTTGCTAGGGTAACCCCATCTGGTTGCTAGGCAGTTACCAGAGTGATACATATCAAGGCTACTTTCCATCCTGAGTGAAATAAGTGAAACAGGAAGTCTGTATGATTTTCTGGTGTAGAAATATGTGATTTGTTATTTGGTTGCTAGGGTAACCCTGTCTGGTTGCTATGCAGTTACCAGGGTGATACTTATCAAGCCTCCTTTCCATACTGAGTGAATCAAGTCAACCTGGAAGCTACTATACTGTGGCTATGAAGATTTTAGGTCATTACTTATTGGCTGCTTGATAAAAGAAATCCTCTGAGGGAGAGAGAGAGGGAGAGACGCAGGGCTGACAGGCCCTTTTTTGTCTGTGTGTGTGAAAACGGCAGTTGGGATTTAAATTTCTAAACATTCCGCAATGTTAATCAATGGGAGTTTTTCCGAGTTTTGATCGTCATTTTTAGGAAAACCGTAAGTCCGATCAGTTAGAAAAGATATAGCACACTATTCGGGATTAGTCTGAAGGTCTGTGCCGAGTTTGGTGCATGTAGCTTAAAAGCTCTAGGAGGAGTTACATTTAGAAATTTAGTCTCAGAAGAATAATAATAATAACTAGATTAAAAAGTTTGAGTACAAACTTTAGGTTGGCTTGAGAAAGCCTAGCATAAAGTTTGAAGTAGTTGTAAAAGTTTCAAGATTTACGGTTTCTAGTTTGATGTAATTATAAGTAATAGTTTTCAAAGTTCAAAGTTTAGAGATTATAAAACCATTCAGTCTATCAAATAGATTAGATAGATAGATAGATAGATAGATAGATAGATAGATAGATAGATAGATAGATAGATATTGACCCTCAGATGGATAGATAGATAGATAGATAGATAGATAGATAGATATTGACCCTCAGATAGATAGATAGATAGATAGATAGAGTATGACCCATAGATAGATAGATAGATAGATAGATAGTTATTGACCATCAGATAGATAGATAGATAGATAGATAGATAGATAGATAGATATTGACCATTAGATAGATAGATAGATAGATAGATAGATAGATAGATAGATAGATAGATAGATAGATAGATAGATAGATAGATATTGATCCTCAGATAGATAGATAGATATTGACCCTCAGATAGATAGATAGATAGATAGATAGATAGATAGAAAGATAGAAAGACAGATTGATAGTCATTGACCCTTAGATAGATAGATAGATATTGACCTTCAGATATATAGATAGATAGATAGTCATTGACCCTGAGATATAGATAGATAGAGTATGAACCACAGATAGATAGATAGATAGTTATTGACCCACAGATAGTTAGATAGATAGATAGATAGATAGATATTGACCCTCAGATAGATAGATAGATAGCTAGATAGATATTGACCATCAGAAAGATAGATAGATAGATAGATAGATAGATAGACAGATAGACAGATAGATATATAATTTTTTACTTGGTTGCTAGGGTAACCCAATCTGGTTGCTAGGCAGTTTCCAGGGTGATCCTTATCAAGCCTCCTTTTCATTCTGAGTGAATAAAGTCAACCCGGAAGTCTCTATGATTTTCTGTTGCATAGATATGTGATTTGTTACTTGGTTGCTAGGGTAACCATATCTGGTTGATAGGCAGTTACCAGAGTGATATATATCAAGGCTACTTTCCATCTTGAGTAAAATAAGTGAAACAGGAAGTCTCTACGATTTTCTGGTGCAGAGTTATGTGATTTGTTACTTGGTTGCTAGGGTAAGCCCTTGTCGTTGCTAGGCAGTTACCAGAGTGATACTTATCAAGCCTCCTTTCCATCCTGAGTGAATTATGTCAACCCGGAAGTCTCTATGATTTTCTGGTGCAGAGATATGTGATTTGTTAGTTGGTTGCTAGGGTAACCCCATCTGGTTGCTAGGCAGTTACTAAGGTGATACTCATAAGGCTCCTTGCAATCCTGTGTGAAATATGTCAACCCCTAAGTCTCTACGATGTTCTGGTTCAAAGATATGTGATTTGTTACTTGGTTGCTAGGGTAACCGCATCTGGTTGCTAGGCAGTTACCAGAGGGATACATATCAAGGCTACTTTCCATCCTGAGTGAAATAAGTGAAACAGGAAGTCTCTATGATTTTCTGGTGCAGAGATATGTGACTTGTTACTTGGTTGCTAGGGTAACCCCATCTGGTTGCTAGGCAGTTACTAAGGTGATACTCATAAGGCTCCTTGCAATCCTGTGTGAAATATGTCAACCCCTAAGTCTCTACGATGTTCTGGTTCAAAGATATGTGATTTGATACTTGGTTGCTAAGGTAACCCTGTCTGGTTGCTATGCAGTTACCAGAGTGATACATATCAAGGCTACTTTCCATCCTGAGTGAAATAAGCGAAACAGGTAGTCTCTACGATATACTGGTGCAGAGATATGTGATTTGTTACTTGGTTGCTAGGGTAACCCCGTCTGGTTGCTAGGCAGTTACCAGAGTGATACATATCAAGGCTACTTTCCATCCTGAGTGAATAAAGTCAACCCGGAAGTCTCTATGATTTTCTGTTGTAGAGATATGTGATTTGTTACTTGGTTGCTAGGGTAATCACATCTGGTTGCTAGGCAGTTACCAGAGTGATACATATCAAGGCTACTTTCCATCCTGAGTGAAATAAGTCAACCCGGAAGTCTCTCTGATTTTCTGTTGCAGAGATATGTGATTTGTTACTTGGTTGCTAGGGTAATCACATCTGGTTGCTAGGCAGTTACCAGAGTGATACATATCAAGGCTACTTTCCATCCTGAGTGAAATAAGTCAACCCGGAAGTCTCTCTGATTTTCTGTTGCAGAGATATGTGATTTGTTACTTGGTTGCTAGGGTAATCACATCTGGTTGCTAGGCAGTTACCAGAGTGATACATATCAAGGCTACTTTCCATCTTGAGTGAAATAAGTGAAACAGGAAGTCACTACGATTTTCTGGTGCAGAGATATGTGATTTGTTACTTGGTTGCTAGGGTAACCCCATCTGGTTGCTAGGCAGTTACCAGAGTGATACATATCAAGGCTACTTTCCATCCTGAGTGAAATAAGTGAAACAGGAAGTCTGTATGATTTTCTGGTGCAGAGATATGTGATTTGTTACTTGGTTGCTAGGGTAACCCCATCTGGTTGCTAGGCAGTTACCAGAGTGATACATATCAAGGCTACTTTCCATCTTGAGTGAAATAAGTGAAACAGGAAGTCACTACGATTTTCTGGTGCAGAGATATGTGATTTGTTACTTGGTTGCTAGGGTAACCCCATCTGGTTGCTAGGCAGTTACCAGAGTGATACATATCAAGGCTACTTTCCATCCTGAGTGAAATAAGTGAAACAGGATGTCTGTATGATTTTCTGGTGCAGAAATATGTGATTTGTTATTTGGTTGCTAGGGTAACCCTGTCTGGTTGCTATGCAGTTACCAGGGTGATACTTATCAAGCCTCCTTTCCATACTGAGTGAATCAAGTCAACCTGGAAGCTACTATACTGTGGCTATGAAGATTTTAGGTCATTACTTATTGGCTGCTTGATAAAAGAAATCCTCTGAGGGAGAGAGAGAGGGAGAGACGCAGGGCTGACAGGCCCTTTTTCGTCTGTGTGTGTGAAAACGTCAGTTGGGATTTAAATTTATGAACATTCCGCAATGTTAATCAATGGGAGTTTTTCCGAGTTTTGATCGTCATTTTTAGGAAAACCGTAAGTCCGATCAGTTAGAAAAGATATAGCACACTATTCGGGATTAGTCTGAAGGTCTGTGCCGAGTTTGGTGCATGTAGCTTAAAAGCTCTAGGAGGAGTTACATTTAGAAATTTAGTCTCAGAATAATAATAATAATAATAATAAGTTTAAATAGGATTTCAGTAAGTTGGCTTTCTCAAGCCAACCTAACTAGATTAAAAAGTTTGAGTACAAACTTTAGGATGGCTTGAGAAAGCCTAGCATAAAGTTTGAAGTAGTTGTAAAAGTTTGAAGATTTACGGTTTCTAGTTTGATGTAATTATAAGTAGTAGTTTTCAAAGTTCAAAGTTTAGAGATTATAAAACCATTCAGTCTATCAAATAGATTAGATAGATAGATAGATAGATAGATAGATAGATAGATAGATAGATAGATAGATAGATAGATAGATAGATAGATAGATAGATAGATAGATATTGACCCTCAGATAGATAGATAGATAGATAGATAGATAGATAGATAGATAGATAGATAGAGTATGACCCATAGATAGATAGATAGATAGATAGATAGATAGATAGATATTGACCCTCAGATAGATAGATAGATAGATAGATAGATAGTTATTGACCATCAGATAGATAGATAGATAGATAGATAGTTATTGACCATCAGATAGATAGATAGATTAGATAGATAGATAGATAGATAGATAGATAGATAGATAGATATTGACCATTAGATAGATAGATAGATATTGACCCTCAGATAGATAGATAGATAGATAGAAAGATAGAAAGATAGATTGATAGTCATTGACCCTTAGATAGATAGATAGATAGATATTGAACGTCAGATATATAGATAGATAGATAGTCATTGACCCTGAGATATAGATAGATAGAGTATGAACCACAGATAGATAGATAGATAGATAGTTATTGACCCGCAGATAGTTAGATAGATAGATAGATAGATAGATATTGACCCTCAGATAGATAGATAGATAGATAGATAGATAGATAGTCATTGACTCTTAGATAGATAGATAGATATTGACCGTCAGATATATAGATAGACAGATAGTCATTGACCCTGAGATATAGATAGATAGAGTATGACCCACAGATAGATAGATAGATAGTTATTGACCCGCAGATAGTTAGATAGATAGATAGATAGATATTGACCCTCAGATAGATAGATAGATAGATAGATATTGACCATCAGAAAGATAGATAGATAGATAGATAGATAGACAGATAGACAGATAGATATATCATTTTTTACTTGGTTGCTAGGGTAACCCAATCTGGTTGCTAGGCAGTTTCCAGGGTGATCCTTATCAAGCCTCCTTTTCATCTGAGTGAATAAAGTCAACCCGGAAGTCTCTATGATTTTCTGTTGCATAGATATGTGATTTGTTACTTGGTTGCTAGGGTAACCATATCTGGTTGATAGGCAGTTACCAGAGTGATATATATCAAGTCTACTTTCCATCTTGAGTAAAATAAGTGAAACAGGAAGTCTCTACGATTTTCTGGTGCAGAGTTATGTGATTTGTTACTTGGTTGCTAGGGTAAGCCCTTGTCATTGCTAGGCAGTTACCAGAGTGATACTTATCAAGCCTCCTTTCCATCCTGAATAAATTATGTCAACCCGGAATTCTCTACGATTTTCTGGTGCAGAGATATGTGATTTGTTAGTTGGTTGCTAGGGTAACCCCATCTGGTTGCTAGGCAGTTACTAAGGTGATACTCATAAGGCTCCTTGCAATCCTGTGTGAATAAAGTCAACCCCTAAGTCTCTACGATGTTCTGGTTCAAAGATATGTTATTTGTTACTTGGTTGCTAGGGTAACCGCATCTGGTTGCTAGGCAGTTACCAGAGGGATACATATCAAGGCTACTTTCCATCCTGAGTGAAATAAGTGAAACAGGAAGTCTCTATGATTTCCTGGTGCAGAGATATGTGACTTGTTACTTGGTTGCTAGGGTAAACACATCTGGTTGCTAGGCAGTTACCAAAGTGATACTCATAAGGCTCCTTGCAATCCTGTGTGAAATATGTCAACCCCTAAGTCTCTACGATGTTCTGGTTCAAAGATATGTGATTTGTTACTTGGTTGCTAAGGTAACCCTGTCTGGTTGCTATGCAGTTACCAGAATGATACATATCAAGGCTACTTTCCATCCTGAGTGAAATAAGTGAAACAGGTAGTCTCTACGATATACTGGTGCAGATATATGTGATTTGTTACTTGGTTGCTAGGTTGCTAGGGTAACCCCGTCTGGTTACTAGGCAGTTACCAGAGTGATACATATCAAGGCTACTTTCCATCCTGAGTGAATAAAGTCAACCCGGAAGTCTCTATGATTTTCTGTTGCAGAGATATGTGATTTGTTACTTGGTTGCTAGGGTAATCACATCTGGTTGCTAGGCAGTTACCAGAGTGATACATATCAAGGCTGCTTTCCATCCTGAGTGAAATAAGTCAACCCGGAAGTCTCTTTGATTTTCTGTTGCAGAGATATGTGATTTGTTACTTGGTTGCTAGGGTAATCACATCTGGTTGCTAGGCAGTTACCAGAGTGATACATATCAAGGCTACTTTCCATCCTGAGTGAAATAAGTCAACCTGGAAGTCTCTCTGATTTTCTGTTGCAGAGATATGTGATTTGTTACTTGGTTGCTAGGGTAATCACATCTGGTTGCTAGGCAGTTACCAGAGTGATACATATCAAGGCTACTTTCCATCTTGAGTGAAATAAGTGAAACAGGAAGTCACTACGATTTTCTGGTGCAGAAATATGTGATTTTTTACTTGGTTGCTAGGGTAACCCCATCTGGTTGCTAGGCAGTTACCAGAGTGATACATATCAAGGCTACTTTCCATCCTGAGTGAAATAAGTGAAACAGGAAGTCTCCACGATTTTCTGGTGCAGAGATATGTGATTTGTAAGTTGGTTCCTAGGGTAACCCCATCTGGTTGCTAGGCAGTTACCAAGGTGATACTCATAAGGCACCTTGCAATCCTGTGTGAAATATATTAACCCCTAAGTCTCTACGATGTTCTGGTTCAAAGATATGCGATTTGTTACTTGGTTGCTAGGGTAACCGCATCTGGTTGCTAGGCAGTTACCAGAGGGATACATATCAAGGCTACTTTCCATCCTGAGTGAAATAAGTGAAACAGGAAGTCTCTATGATTTTCTGGTGCAGAGATATGTGATTTGTTACTTGGTTGCTAGGGTAAACACATCTGGTTGCTAGGCAGTTACCAAAGTGATACTCATAAGTTTCCTTGCAATCCTGTGTGAAATATGTCAACCCCTAAGTCTCTACGATGTTCTGGTTCAAAGATATGTGATTTGTTACTTGGTTGCTAAGGTAACCCTGTCTGGTTGCTATGCAGTTACCAGAGTGATACATATCAAGGCTACTTTCCATCCTGAGTGAAATAAGTGAAACAGGTAGTCTCTACGATTTTCTGGTGCAGAGATATGTGATTTGTTACTTGGTTGCTAGGGTAACCCCGTCTGGTTGCTAGGCAGTTACCAGAGTGACACATATCAAGGTTACTTTCCATCCTGAGTGAATAAAGTCAACCCGGAAGTCTCTATGATTTTCTGTTGCAGAGATATGTGATTTGTTACTTGGTTGCTAGGGTAATCACATCTGGTTGCTAGGCAGTTACCAGAGTGATACATATCAAGGCTGCTTTCCATCCTGAGTGAAATAAGTCAACCCGGAAGTCTCTTTGATTTTCTGTTGCAGAGATATGTGATTTGTTACTTGGTTGCTAGGGTAATCACATCTGGTTGCTAGGCAGTTACCAGAGTGATACATATCAAGGCTACTTTCCATCCTGAGTGAAATAAGTCAACCCGGAAGTCTCTCTGATTTTCTGTTGCAGAGATATGTGATTTGTTACTTGGTTGCTAGGGTAATCACATCTGGTTGCTAGGCAGTTACCAGAGTGATACATATCAAGGCTACTTTCCATCTTGAGTGAAATAAGTGAAACAGGAAGTCACTACGATTTTCTGGTGCAGAAATATGTGATTTTTTACTTGGTTGCTAGGGTAACCCCATCTGGTTGCTAGGCAGTTACCAGAGTGATACATATCAAGGCTACTTTCCATCCTGAGTGAAATAAGTGAAACAGGAAGTCTGTATGATTTTCTGGTGCAGAGATATGTGATTTGTTACTTGGTTGCTAGGGTAACCCCATCTGGTTGCTAGGCAGTTACCAGAGTGATACATATCAAGGCTACTTTCCATCCTGAGTGAAATAAGTGAAACAGGATGTCTGTATGATTTTCTGGTGCAGAAATATGTGATTTGTTATTTGGTTGCTAGGGTAACCCTGTCTGGTTGCTATGCAGTTACCAGGGTGATACTTATCAAGCCTCCTTTCCATACTGAGTGAATCAAGTCAACCTGGAAGCTACTATACTGTGGCTATGAAGATTTTAGGTCATTACTTATTGGCTGCTTGATAAAAGAAATCCTCTGAGGGAGAGAGAGAAGGAGAGACGCAGGGCTGACAGGCCCTTTTTCGTCTCTGTGTGTGAAAACGTCAGTTGGGATTTAAATTTCTGAACATTCCGCAATGTTAATCAATGGGAGTTTTTCCGAGTTTTGATCGTCATTTTTAGGAAAACCGTAAGTCCGATCAGTTAGAAAAGATATAGCACACTATTCGGGATTAGTCTGAAGGTCTGTGCCGAGTTTGGTGCATGTAGCTTAAAAGCTCTAGGAGGAGTTACATTTAGAAATTTAGTCTCAGAAGAATAATAATAATAACTAGAATGTACATTTCCTGAAGAAAATGTGAGTGGTGCTTGCCGTGGCAAAATTTCTTACCACAATGTCCCACCTACTGCCCAAAGTTGAAAGAGGCCACCCCCATGACAGTAGGATGTTCTGGTGCAGAGATATTGGTGTTGTTCCATGGTTGCTAGGGAAACCCATCTGGTTGATATGCAGTTACTAAGGTGACAGCCACCAATGCTACTTACCATCCTGAGTAAAATAAGTCAATCCGGAAGTCTCTACGATTTTGTAGTACAGAGATATGTGATTTGTTTCTTGGTTGCTAGGGTAACCACATCTGGTTGCTAGGCAGTTACCATGGTGACAGCCAACAATGCTCCTTGCCATCCTGAGTGAAATAAGTCAACCCGGAAGTCTCTGTGATTTTCTTGTGCAGAGATATTTGATTTGTTTCTTGGTTGCTAGGGTAACCCCATCTGGTTGCTAGGCAGTTATCAAGGTGACAGGGAACAATGCTCCTTGCCATCCTGAGTGAAATAAGTCAACCCGGAAGTCTCTACGTCATTCTGATCCTAAGATACACATCTTAGTGATTTTGAATGGATGTCAATGGTTCTTTGTTGCTAGGGTGCGTTAAATGGTTGCTAGGGCGTGGCTAAGTAGTTCACATGATGAAAGCTGAAGACTGATTACTCACCCAATTAAAACAAAGCAACTATCATGTCTCTAGGACATTCTGATCTGAAGATATCTTACTGTAATTGAAATCAATAAATGTGGTTGCTAGGGTGCTCTAAATTGTTGCTAGGGAGTGGCTTGGCAGCTGCCAATGATGAATCTCCAAAGGCTGCTTGTCAGTATGAATGATATAACCCAACTCCCATGCCTCTGTGACATTAAGAATGGAAGATATCTCTCTTTGTATTTTGGTTGCTAAGGTGCTTGAAAATGGTTGCTAGGGAGGGGCTAGGAAGTGTTGAGGGGATTCATGATTGGCTGTTTTACTGCCCCAAGTCAAACGAGACCACCCTTGTGTTTCTATGATAATTCAGTCTGGAGAAATCCCTTTGATCTCTTTCAATGGAAGTCTATGGGACTTGTTGCTAAGGTACTGTAAATGGTTGCTAGGGCGTGGCTTGATAGCTTCACAATGATCCTGAGAGACTGATTGGTCGTCTGAGTAAAATGAGCCCGCCCCTTTGTCTCTAAGACACTGTGATCCAGAGTTATGTTCAATACAAAATGTACCATAGGCTTAACATTGGGGCAAATTTGGGCAGCTCCTGCCCCCAAGGGGTGCAACTTTTACCCCATTGTGAGGTGTGTTCTCACAGAGCCTGTCAGCCTCTTCAAATGTGGCAAATCACACGTGTCTGTGAAATCCATGCTCTGAGCTATGACTTGTCAAATTTGGCTCAATGTTAAGTCAATGGGATGTTTTGCACAATTTTTTGCCCCTGGGGCAAATACCATACCCCCGATCACTTATAGAAGTCAAAGCACACCATTCCCAAATAATCCGCACGATTTGACGCCTCATTTGTGGGTCTGCGACCAAAAAATTTTTCAAAAATTCCATTGACTTACATTGGGGCAAATTTGGGCAGCTACTGCCCCCCAGGGGTAAAACTTTTACCCCATTGTGAGGTATGTTCTCAGAGAGCCTGTCAGCCTCTTCAAATGTGGTAAATCACACGTCTCTGTGAAATCCTCGCTCTGAGCTATAACTCGTCAAAGTTTGGCTCAATGTTAAGTCAATGGGATTTTTTTGCCCAATTTTTTGCCCCTGGGGCAAACACCGTACCCCCGATCGCTTAGAAAAGATATAGCACACCTCTCCTCAATAAGCCGCACGATTTGATGCCTCAATCAGAGGTCTGTGACAAAAGCTGCGTGAGGAGTAGCGCGCCAAACTATGTGTGGAAAAATAATAATAATTATAATAATAAAAATAATAAGTATGCAAGAGAACAATAGTGATGCTTTGCCTATGGCAAGCACCACTAATAATAAGTTTAAATAGGATTTCAGTAAGTTGGCTTTCTCAAGCCAACCTAATAATAATAAGTTTAAATAGGATTTCAGTAAGTTGGCTTTCTCAAGCCAACCTAATAATAATAATAAGTATGCAAGAGAACAATAGTGATGCTTTGCCTATGGCAAGCACCACTAATAAGTATGCAAGAGAACAATAGTGATGCTTTGCCTATGGCAAGCACCACTAATAATAATAAGTATGCAAGAGAACAATAGTGATGCTTTGCCTATGGCAAGCAACACTAATAAGTTTAAATAGGATTTCAGTAAGTTGGCTTTCTCAAGCCAACCTAATAATAAGTATGCAAGAGAACACTAGTGATGCTTTGCCTTTGGCAAGCACCACTAACTAGAATGTACATGTCCTGAAGAAAATGTGAGTGGTGCTTGCCGTGGCAAAATTTCTTACCACAATGTCCCACCTACTGCCCAAAGTTGAAAGAGGCCACCCCCATGACAGTAGGGTGTTCTGGAGCAGAGATATTGGTGTTGTTCCATGGTTGCTAGGGAAACCCATCTGGTTGATATGTAGTTACTAAGGTGACAGCCACCAATGCTAATTGCTATCCTGAGTGAAATAAGTCAACCCGGAAGTCTCTACGATTTTCTAGTGCAGAGATATGTGATTTGTTACTTGGTTGCTAGGGTAACCCTGAGTGAAATAAGTCAACCCGGAAGTCTCTATGTCATTCTGATCCTAAGATACACATCTTAGTGATTTTGAATGGATGTCAATGGTTCTTTGTTGCTAGGGTGCTTTAAATGGTTGCTAGGGCGTGGCTAAATAGTTCACATTATGAAAGCTGAAGACTGATTACTCACCTAATGAAAACAAAGCAACTATCATGTCTCTAGGACATTCTGATCTGAAGATATCTTACTGTAATTGAAATCAATAAATGTGGTTGCTAGGGTGCTCTAAATTGTTGCTAGGGAGTGGCTTGGCAGCTGCCAATGATGAATCTCCAAAGGCTGCTTGTCAGTATGAATGATATAAACCAACTCCCATGCTTCTGTGACATTCAGAATGGAAGATATCTCTCTTTGGATTTTGGTTGCTAAGGTGCTCGAAAATGGTTGCTAGGGAGGGGCTAGGAAGTGTTGAGGGGATTCATGATTGGCTGTTTTACTGCCCCAAATCAAACAAGACCACCCTCGTGTTTCTATGATAATTCAGTCCGGAGAAATCCATTTGATCTCTTTCAATGGAAGTCTATGGGACTTGTTGCTAAGGTGCTGTAAATGGTTGCTAGGGCGTGGCTTGATAGCTTCACAATGATCCTGAGAGACTGATTGGTCGTCTGAGTAAAATGAGCCCGCCCCCTTGTCTCTAAGACACTGTGATCCAGAGTTATGTTCAATACAAAATCTACCATAGACTTAACATTGGGGCAAAATTGGGCAGCTCCTGCCTCCAAGGGGTGCAACTTTTACCCCATTGTGAGGTATGTTCTCACAGAGCCTGTCAGCCTCTTCAAATGTGGTAAATCACACGTCTCTGTGAAATCCTCGCTCTGAGCTATGACTCGTCAACGTTCGGTGCAATGTTAAGTAAATGGGATTTTTTGCCCAATTTTTTGCCCCTGGGGCAAATACCATACCCACGATCGCTTATAAAAGTCATAGCACACCATTCCCAAATAATCCACACGATTTGACGCCTCATTCGTGGGTCTGTGACCAAAAAATTGGGGAAAAAATTCCTTTGACTTACATTGGGGCAACTTTGGGCAGCTCCTGCCCCCCAGGGGTGCAACTTTTACCCCATTGTGAGGTATGTTCTCACAGAGCCTGTCAGCCTCTTCAAATGTGGTAAATCACACGTCTCTGCGAAATCCTCGCTCTGAGCTATGACTTGTCAAAGTTCTGCTCAATGTTAAGTCAATGGGATTTTTTGCCTAATTTTTTGCACCTTGGGCAAACACCGTACCCCCGATCGCTTATAAAAGTCATAGCACACCATTCCCAAATAATCCGCACGATTTGACGCCTCATTCGTGGGTCTGTGAGAAAAGCTGCGGGAGGAGTAGCGCGCCAAACTTATATCCGGAATAATAATAATAACTAGAATGTACATTTCCTGAAGAAAATGTGAGTGGTGCTTGCCGTGGCAAAATTTCTTACCACAATGTCCCACCTACTGCCCAAAGTTGAAAGAGGCCACCCCCATGACAGTAGGATGTTCTGGTGCAGAGATATAGGTGTTGTTCCATGGTTGCTAGGGAAACCCATCTGGTTGATATGCAGTTACTAAGGTGACAGCCACCAACGCTACTTGCCATCCTGAGTAAAATAAGTCAACCCGGAAGTCTCTACGATTTTCTAGTACAGAGATATGTGATTTGTTACTTGGTTGCTAGGGTAACCCCATCTGGTTGCTAGGCAGGGGGCAAGGGGCAAGCCAACAATGCTCCTTGCCATCCTAAATGTAATAAATCAACACGGAATCACTACAATTGTCTGGTTCAGAGATATGTGATTTGTTTCTTGGTTGCTAGGGTAACCCCATCTGGTTGCTAGGCAGTTACCAAGGTGACAGGCAACAATGCTCCTTGCCATCCTGAGTGAAATAAGTGAACCCGGAAGACTCTGTGATTTTCTTGTGCAGAGATATGTGATTTGTTTCTTGGTTGCTAGGGTAACCCCATCTGGTTGCTAGGTAGTTACCAAGGTGACAGGCAACAATGCTCCTTGCCATCCTGAGTGAAATAAGTCAACCCGGAAGTCTCTGTGATTTTCTTGTGCAGATATGTGATTTTTTTCTTGGTTGCTAGGGTAACCCCATCTGGTTGCTAGGCAGTTACCAAGGTGACAGCAAACAATGCTCCTTGCCATCCTGAGTGAAATAAGTCAACGCGGATGTCTCTGTGATTTTCTTGTGCAGAGATAAGTGATTTGTTTCTTGGTTGCTAGGGTAACCCCATTTGGTTGCTAGGCAGTTACCAGGGTGATATTTATCAAGTCTACTTTCCATCTGAGTGAAATAAGTCAACCCGGAAGTCTCTATGACATTCTGATCCTAAGATACACATCTTAGTGATTTTGAATGGATGTCAATGGTTCTTTGTTGCTAGGGTGCTTTAAATGGTTGCTAGGGCGTGGCTAAGTAGTTCACATGATGAAAGCTGAAGACTGATTACTCACCCAATTAAAACAAAGCAACTATCATGTCTCTAGGACATTCTGATCTGAAGATATCTTACTGTAATTGAAATCAATAAATGTGGTTGCTAGGGTGCTCTAAATTGTTGCTAGGGAGTGGCTTGGCAGCTGCCAATGATGAATCTCCAAAGGCTGCTTGTCAGTATGAATGATACAAACCAACTCCCATGCCTCTGTGACATTCAGAATGGAAGATATCTCTCTTTGGATTTTGGTTGCTAAGGTGCTCGAAAATGGTTGCTAGGGAGGGTCTAGGAAGTGCTGAGGGGATTCATGATTGGCTGTTTTACTGCCCCAAGTCAAACGAGACCACCCTCGTGTTTCTATGTTAATTCAGTCCGGAGAAATCCCTTTGATCTCTTTCAATGGAAGTCTATGGGACTTGTTGCTAAGGTGCTGTAAATGGTTGCTAGGGCGTGGCTTGATAGCTTCACAATGATCCTGAGAGACTGATTGGTCTTCTGAGTAAAATGAGCCCGCCCCCTTGTCTCTAAGACAATGTGATCCAGAGTTATGTTCAATAAAAAATCTCCATAGACTTAACATTGGGGCAAATTTGGGCAGCTCCTGACCCAAGGGGTGCAACTTTTACCCCATTGTGAGGTATGTTCTCACAGAGCCTGTCAGCCTCTTCAAATGTGGTAAATCACACGTCTCTGTGAAATCCTCGCTCTGAGATATGACTCGTCAAATTTCGGCGCAATGTTAATTCAATGGGATTTTTTTGCCCAATTTTTTGCCCCTGGGGCAAACACCGTACCCCCGATCGCTTAGAAAAGATATAGCACACCTCTCCTCAATGAGCCGCACGACTTGATGCCTCACTCAGGGGTCTGTGACAAAAGCTGCGGGAGGAGTAGTGCACCAAACTATGTGTGGAATAATAATAATAATAATAATAATAATAAGTATGCAAGAGAACAATAGTGATGCTTTGCCCTAGCAACCATTTAAAGCACCCTAGCAACAAAGAGCCATTGACATCCTTTCAAAATCACTAAGATGTGTATCTTAGGATCAGAATGACGTAGAGACTTCCGGGTTGACTTATTTCACTCAGGATGGAAAGTAGACTTGATAAGTATCACCCTGGTAACTGCCTAGCAACCAAATGGGGTTACCCTAGCAACCAAGAAACAAATCACATATCTCTGCACAAGAAAATCACAGAGACTTCCGGGTTGACTTATTTCACTCAGGATGGCAAGGAGCATTGTTGGCTGTCACCTTGGTAACTGACTAGCAACCAGATGGGGTTACCCTAGCAACCAAGGAACAAATCACTTATCTCTGCACAAGAAAATCACAGAGACTTCCGGGTTGACTTATTTCACTCAGGATGGCAAGGAGCATTGTTGGCTGTCACCTTGGTAACTGCCTAGCATCCAGATGGGGTTACCCTAGCAACCAAGAAACAAATCACATATCTCTGCACAAGAAAATCACAGAGACTTCCGGGTTGACTTATTTCACTCAGGATGGCAAGGAGCATTGTTGTCTGTCACCTTGGTAACTGCCTAGCAACCAGATGGGGTTACCCTAGCAACCAAGAAACAAATCACATATCTCTGCACAAGAAAATCACAGAGACTTCCGGGTTGACTTATTTCACTCAGGATGGAAAGTAGACTTGATAAATATCACCCTGGTAACTGCCTAGCAACCAGATGGGGTTACCTTAGCAACCAAGAAACAAATCACATATCTCTGCACAAGAAAATCACAGAGACTTCCGGGTTGACTTATTTCACTCAGGATGGCAAGGAGCATTGTTGCCTGTCACCTTGGTAACTGCCTAGCAACCAGATGGGGTTACCCTAGCAACCAAGAAACAAATCACATATCTCTGCACAAGAAAATCACAGAGACTTCCGGGTTGACTTATTTCACTCAGGATGGTAAGGAGCATTGTTGCCTGTCACCTTGGTAACTGCCTAGCAACCAGATGGGGTTACCCTAGCAACCAAAAAACAAATCACATATCTCTGCACAAGAAAATCACAGACACTTCCGGGTTGACTTATTTTTATTTTTATGCTACGTGCATACCCAAAGCTTGGAAAGCGTGGGAATAGGAGTTTTCCCTGTACATGGATTTGTCGCTTACAGACGCGGACAACCAGGGGTGAGGCTAGCCCCTTTTTAGGGGTGCTTCAGCACCCCTAAAAAGGAGCTCAGCACCCCTAAAACTTGTAGTAAGTAATGTTGTTATTCTAAAATTTTTGTTCGTCTTTGACAAGGTTAAATAATGTCCAAAACATACTCCGTAGTTTGTGGTTTAAAATGTATGTGTTAAGGATGAAAATGAAAACATCCCCGCTTAGCAAATGGTGTCATCCTCTTCTCTTATTCTACTCTCCTCTGTACCTGCACTGCGCTCAGCACGACCATCATCTATGGGATTAGAATCCTGCCATGATTCAAAACTGAAAATAAAGTTCTGAAAGGTTGAAACTAAGTGTTCGAAAACTCAAAATCTTGCAAAAAAAAGTTTTGCAAGATCGAAAAATAAGATTTGCAAGCTTGCAAAATGTAAAAAAATTAAAAATATCTCTGCAAACATTATGTTGTTTTTGAGATTTCCTTCTTCAGAACTGCAACATTTTTTTTACGATGTTGCGCAAACAATTTTTCAGAGTTTCAAATTTGTCAGTGTTCTCCCACTGTATTAGTTTGTTTTCCAGGTTTGAAACCTTGTAAATGGTGATCTGAAAACTGGTGTGCGAATGTGTGAAAAAAAGTTTTGAATCTCTGAAAACAGAGTTTTGCAGGCTTGCAAAGTGGTAAGAAAAAATAAAATTTCTACAAACATAATTTTGTTTTTGAGTTTTCCTTCTTCAGAAGTGCAACACTTTTTTACGGTGTTGCGCAATCATTTTTTCAGTTTCGAATTTGTCACTTTTCTCCCAGTGTATTTGTTTGTTTTCCAGATTTGAAACCTTGTAAATGGTGATCTGAAAACTGGTGTGCGAATAGGTGAAAAAAAAGTTTTGAAACTCTAAAAACAGAGGTTCGAAAGGGCGAAAATTATTACATTACATTACATTTGCACTCCTATTGCAGACTATTTTTTCAGAGCTCATACTCAGTTCGAGGTCCCCTTGCACTGGTAAATGTTGACACCAACCATAAACTTATCAGGTATGTTTTAGGTATGTTTTTATGTATTTTAAGCAAACTTTATCCTTGCTAAGGTGTTATGTAAATCAGTGGTTTTAAACTCAGTTACTTGGGGGCCCTCTGACCTCCAGGACCGAAGTTGAGGCTAATTCCCTGGGTGTGATCTGAGTCCACAATAGTGTATTTGTATCTCTCTGTTCACCTCCATAGTATCCAACCCAATTTTACACCAAAGTTACAACTTTATTTAAAGCATGCAAGGCAGTGATCGGTGTGACATGGTAATTATCAGTGTCAATAATGTTCTTTTTGTTTGTTTTTTTGTTTTGTATTACTTTATGTTCATAGGTACAACCTGATAATATTTGGTGGAGTTGATGGATTTTCCAGAAAGGTAGTACAATTCATATATACAATATCCACTTTGCTAGGTAAATAATTTCAATTCAAGCAATAGAAAGGTTGGATTTCTATCTACAGTACAGAAGGATAAGTGGTTGAGAATGTGGTTGAGTGATATGATCTTTTAAGTCCCCCCAAATATTGTAGAATATATGAAAGAAATAGTTTTTGCAATTCTATAACATTCAATAAGGAAAATAAAAGACCTCAAAATCTTTCTATGAAGGCCCTAGGGCTGCACAATATATCGCCGGAGCATCGTCATCGCAATGTGCTCTTGCGCAGTAGTCACATCGCAGAACAGTGCAATACCAAGGACAACAAAACGAAGGTAAAAGTTTTCCAATATCTAATCGGAGAAACAGGAAGAGAACTGTGTAAGACGCTGAGCGCTGCTCTGCTGGCTGACGGCGAGCTGACGATGGAATGGCTAACCGCGTTCAGAAATCATTGCAATCCGGACCGAATGAAACTGTGGAAAGATGCAAATTTTTCTCCAGAAATCAGAACTCAGGTGAAACGTTTGACAAGTATGTTACCGATTTGAAAGTGCTGGCTGACACATGCAATTTTGGATCGGCTAGAGACTCTCTGATTAGAGACAGAATAGTATGCGGCATAATGAACTCGCACGTGAGAGAACGCCTATTAAGAGAGACGGACCTGACACTTGAGAAATGTGTGAGGATATGTAAAGCATCAGAACTGTCTAAAGAAAATGTGATGACTATTGAGGGTCAGAAAACAGAAGTACACGCAGTTCAGAGAGTTAGACAGGCCCAGAGTGCCAAGCAAACACAACCAGCTAAGTGCAAATTCTGTGGAAAACAGCATGAGTGGAAAAAACAGAGTTGCCCTGCTTACGGAAAGCAGTGCAGGAAATGTGGCAAGCTGAACCATTTTGCATCCACATGCAAAACAAAAGAGACAATGCGAAAAGGAATACACAGTGTTGCAGAAAGGGAAGAAGAAGAACCGTATCAAGAAATCTAAGCCTTAAGTCACAAAAGGAGGACAAACATGAAAAGCAGCTGTTTGCAACCATGCTGATAAATGAGAGGCCAGTAAAATTTCAACTAGACTGCGGGGCCAGTTGTAACATCATACCCATTCAACTGTTAAACACTGACACAGTAATGGAAAAGACTGAACAGATTCTGGTCATGTATAACAAGAGCACCTTGAAACCCGTAGGGAAGTGCAGAATAAAAATAAGAAACCCCAGAAACAGAAAACTTTATCGTCTGGAGTTCATAGTAGTGGAGGAAAGCTCATCAGTGCCCCTGCTAGGAAACAAGGCTGTGCAAGCAATGGATCTGGTAAGAATACAGCATGAAAACATTATGCAATTGATGATATTGTTACCACAGAGAGAGGCAGAGAAAAGGTAACGTGGGACAAGAGAGACATACAACGAGAGTATGCTGATGTATTTGAGGGAGATGGATGCCTGGAAGGGAAATACAACCTCGAGGTGGATCCTGAAGTTAAACCGAAGAGACTTCCAAAGCGGAGAGTTCCGGTGGCACTAATGAAACATCTAAAATATGAACTAGGAAGCCTGGTAGAGAGAGGCATCATAGCTCAGGTGGAAAAGAGTACGGATTGGATTAACAGCATGGTGGTGGTGAAGAAACCAAGTGGAAAATTAAGAATTTGTATAGACCCAAGACCACTAAACAAAGCACTTAAGCGTCAACACTTTCCCCTGCCTACCATAGATGATGTTCTCCCAGATCTGACTAAGGCGAGAGTTTTTACAGTGTGTGATGTAAAGGACGGACTCTGGCATGTAAGGCTTTCAGAAGAGTCAAGTTATCTTACTACTTTCGCTACTCCGTTTGGCAGGTATAGATGGATCAGAATGCCCATGGGAATCAGCCCGGCTCCAGAAGTTTTCCAGCACAGGTTGACTCAGGCGTTGGAGGGGCTCCCAGGAATCCGGATAATAGCGGATGACATCCTCATTTGTGGGGAAGGCGATAATGATGAGGCAGCTGAAAAAGATCATAACGAAAAACTAAGACAACTACTGGAGCAATGTAGAAACAGAAACATCAAACTAAACTTCAACAAACTCAAGCTGAAACAGAAAGAGGTGCCATACATCGGACACAGACTGACTTCGGAAGGTCTAAAGACTGATCCATATCTAGCTATTCTAGAACACAGGAACACAGCATCTCAGGGGTTCCATGCCAGTCCTTCACAAAGACTCATGAGTAGAAGGACTAAAACATTACTGCCGACACATGACAGCCTCCTGCAGCCAGGTGTTGTAAACACAGAACATGCAGTAAAAGAAAACCAACGCAAACAAGCCTTCTACTACAACAGAGGAGCAAAAGATCTTAGACCTCTCCAGCAAGGAGAACACATAAGGGTTCAGTTGGACACAAAAAACAGATCGGACTGGACACCAGCAACAGTATTAAGAGTTGTCAACAACAGATCATACACGGTCAAGATGAAAAATGGAACTGTTGTAAGGAGAAACCGGAAACATCTCAGGACTGTGTCTGGAGGACCACAGCGAGCAGACACACAAAACATGAGTGTCAAGATTGAACAGTCTAAGCAGAAGATCCATCTGGATGAGGGACATTCACTGACAGTACCAGACACGCATACACACACACAACATTCAGATAACAGCAACAGTGTTGTGACAACCAGAGTTGGCAGAATAGTCAAGAGACCAACACACTTGAAAGATTTTGTTTAAATCTGTTTAATTGTTATTGTGAGACAAAAGAGTTACTTGAGTATAGGGTGTTATATTGTTGTTCATGGTCACAAGTTTATTGCATACAGTGACCACAGTGCCATGTGTATTAAAAAAAAAAAAAAAAAAAGGAAGGAAGGATGTTACAATGTGTTATATATTGTCAGAAGGATGTGATGTCTTTGAGATGCGCGAGCACGTTAAGTAAAGTGGAAGCACTGAGAAGCATGCGGTTGTGAGTTTCTTTATTTGTAGAAATAGAGTGATTGTCAGACAGAATCAAGCATATAACAACACCTGTCTCTAATTTCAGTGAGTATGGGGAGAGCGGCATAAAAGAGCACAAGTGCCTCCAGTCGAGAGAGAGAGCTGCCAGTCCAGTGTTGGCAATAGAGAGACTGAGCCAAATTGTTAGATTATTAGTTAAAAGAGTTTGTTTAGCACATACATGTTTTTGCACTACCCCTGTCTGTCTGCAACCTTTAATTAAAGAGCCTACCTTTGTGTTGAACCCTGTTCCCGTGTCCTCCCTCCTGTGAAGTCCTTACACACACATTTTATAATACTATTTTATTTATCAAAATCCATCTTTTCCTGCCAAGGTTAGTTGGCCTGTGTCTTAGCTATACAATTATACACAGACTATAGCTACGTGACCAGGTGTTTACAATGCTGTTACAAAGGTTGTATATTTTAGCAGGGCTGGAACACCCCAGCAAACACAGAACGTTCCCCTAACGCTCCCGTATGGTTCCCATTTGGTTATTTTTTTTTGGGAACCAAACAGGAACGTTCTGGGAATGTTCCCTGCAGGTTATTTTAGGTTCTATTTTTCTTAAACAAATTAAAAGGTTGCAAATGTTTGCTTTAACAGCAGTTATCAAATGCTTAATTACATGACCATTATCAGGCAGTAGAGAGCGCTCATTGATTGGCAAAGGCTTTTTTTACATTCCCATAAAGTTTCCAGAACGTTCCCCTAACCTTAAGGGAACATTCTATTTACGTTAAGAAAACTTTCCTGGATCACCAATAAGGAACGTTCTGGGAACCAAAAACGAACGTTCCCAGAACGTAAAATTGTTAACTGGGACTGTATTGACTTATCAGCATCCAGACCGGAACAATACATCTTAGTCATATATAGGATACATTGTTCTTTTAACAAAAAGTTAACTTTAGGTCAATGTTTTGATGGTATTTTTAGCTTAGTTTAGTTCAGCTTTTTTTAAGTTTAATAATGATTGTGCACACATTTCAGGGAAAGAGAAGGCTCGTATGCAATGTCCATAGAAAAATCTTTCAGGAATTTTATTAAGAAGCCAAAAAGTGCAAAAGTGCTCCTATGAAGAAACAAAACATCATCAGTGGGACATTGTGTGCGATAATTCTCTTTCCTTAGATTTAATTTAATGAGCATACATATATATCAATAATATACTCACTATTTGTAGTGATTGAGGAGCAAATGCATGCAGATGATATAGTGTAGGTGTATGCACATGCAGACTAAAAAACATGTTGCGTGTAAACTCACTGCTGTGATGGCACGTATTGCACAATGGCTTAGTGATTCCTGTCTCCACCTTAATATACAGAAAACAGAAACAAATGTGTGTGTCTTGGTTGAAAAGTTGAAAGTAGTTTCTCTTTTTAAGTATCTTGGTGGCATTATAGATTCTAACCTTACATTTTAAATGCATGTTAAGAAAGATATAAACACAGTAAAGTTTAAATTATAAAATTTTATATATACAGTATTAGAAACTGTTTGACTACAAAAGCAGCAAAATAATATTTGATATTTAATGAGCCTCATGTCAAGTCAAGTCAAGTCAATTTTATTTGTATAGCGCCTTTCACAACACACATCGTTTCAAAGCAGCTTTACAGAAGTTCAGCATTAACAGACGATAAAAATGTAATGTCTATAAAGTCGATAAATCATCATCCTTGTGCAGGGCTCCAAACTGCGACTAAAAATGGTCGCATTTGTGACCAAATAAATTTATTTGTGAGTGTAATTTCTGTCAAGGTCGCCATTGGCGACAGTAAAAGTTTACTCCCTTTGATTTTAAAATTTGAATTACATTTCCCGAGATACATTACAAAAGTTTATATCAAAGGAATAGCGGGGAAAACGGAGTTCATTGCAGGAACTAACCATTTCAAAAAAGAGACTGTGAGAAAACAGGTGACAGTAACAAGCATAAAAAATGCACGTGATCACATAATTGCGAAGAATGCTCCACAGACTACACTGTTAGCGAGCTGCGGGACGAAAAGGAATGGAAGGAGTTAAAAATGGGAAAAAAATAAATAAATAAATAAATAAATAAATAAATAAATAAATTTGGCGCCTGTTTTTTTTTTTTCCCCCCTATAGGAGCCAATCGCTCCTTAATTGATTTTTTTTTTTTTTTGTTTGGAGCCCTGTTGTGGAATTAGATAAGATATGATTCTTTATCGTGTTTAAAAATAATCAAATAATAATTGTATTAATAACCCCAGTGAGCAAGCCAAAGGCGACTGTGGCAAGGAACACAAAACTCCAAAAGATGATGGTTAATGGAGAAAAATAACCTTGGGAGAAACCAGACTCACTGTGGGGGGCCAGTTCCCCTCTGGCTAACATCATGAATAATGTAAATAAGAATTATTTATAGTTAAAAAACATGATTTAAAAAATTATTAAACTTATTAAGTGCTAAGGGTCAGTATTTAGACAGTGATTGTGTTTGAACTGCAAGATTAGTGACCAGTGTCTTTGAAGTCCATCCTTGATTAAATTCCAGAAGTTCACTTAGATGCAATTGTCCCTGTTTGGCTGATGAAGGCTTTTGTTGGCAATAATTAGTCTATGTATCCCATTTCAAGATCGTAGTCCATGGTGATGGGGCATCTGAAGTCTCTGTGAGAGGCTGGATACAAACTGGAGCTGACGAACGCTATTTACCTCGGGACTGGCGTCCCGAGATAACAGCAGAAAAGCAGATGGGAAATAATTAGCATAGCTGATGTTCATAATATTAATGCATTATAACTGATTCAGCAGTAGTATAAAAAGTAAGCATTATGTGAATGCTTGGTTAAAGAGATGCGTCTTTAATCTAGTTTTAAACTGGGACAGCGAGTCTGAGCCTCGAACAATATCAGGAAGGCTATTCCAGAGTTTAGGAGCTAAATGTGAGAACGCCCTCCCTCCATTAGTGGACTTAGATATCCTAGGTATGACCAGAAGCCTCGAATTTAGTGATCTTAAAGAGCGCGATGGATTGTATGGCGATAGAAGATCCGTTAAATACACCGGAGATAAACCATTTAGGGCTTTATAGGTCAGTAGTAATACTTTGTAATTGATACGGAACTTAATTGGTAGCCAGTGTAGAGATGATAAAATCGGTGTTATATGATCATATTTTCTTGACCTAGTAAGAACTCTAGCGGCTGCATTTTGGACTAACTGTAGCTTGTTTATTGAGGATGCAGGGCAACCAGCTAATAAAGCATTACAGTAATCTAGTCTCGAGGTCATGAATGCATGAACTAACTTTTCTGCATCAGAAACAGATAGCATTTTACGTAGCTTAGCAATGTTTCTAAGATGGAAAAAGGCTGTTTTCGTAACAGATGAAATATGATTTTCGAAAGTCAAGTTGCGGTCTAGTATAACACCCAGGTCTTTTACAGTAGTGGATAATGTAACAGGACATCCTTCTAAATTAAAGTTGTATTGTAAGGGATTTTGTGGGTAGTTTTTTGGACCAATAAGTAATACCTCCGTTTTATCGGAATTTAATAACAGGAAATTACACGTCATCCAGCATTTTATATCTTTAAGACACTCTGTCAAGTTAGATAAGTTAGTGTTTTCATCTGGTCGTGATGAGATATATAATTGAGTGTCATCAGCAAAACAGTGGAAATTAATTCCATGTTTTCTTATAATTTTACCAAGTGGCAGCATATATATTGAGAATAATAGAGGGCCTAACACAGATCCTTGTGGCACTCCATAGTCTACTGACGTTATTTTTGATTTTTCCCCATTTAAACAGACAAAATGGTAACGGTCTGATAAGTACGATCTAAACCAGCTTAATGCCTGTCCCTGAACACCAGTGTAGTTTTGTAGTCGATCCAAGAGTATTTTATGATCTATAGTGTCGAACGCAGCGCTAAGATCGAGTAGAACTAATATTGAGATGCAGCCTTGGTCAGAAGCCAAAAGTAAATCATTTGTAATTTTAACTAGCGCAGTTTCTGTGCTATGATGCGGTCTGAATCCTGACTGAAATTTTTCATAGATATCATTTTCTTGCAAGAAAGAGCACAATTGAGCGGACACAACTTTTTCTAATATTTTAGACATAAATGGAAGATTTGAGATGGGTCTGTAATTTGCTAGGTTATTTGGATCTAATTGTGGTTTCTTAATGAGAGGTTTTATAACTGCCAGCTTAAATATTCTTGGAACATGACCTAAAAATAAAGATGAGTTAATAATATTGAGAAGAGGCTCTTCCACTACAGGTAACACATCTTTCAGTAGTTTAGTGGGTACTGGATCTAGTAAACATGTTGTTGGTTTAGATGCAATGATAAGTTTATTTAGCTCTTCCTGTCCTATAGTTGTAAAGCGGTGTAGTTGTTCTTGAGGGGCGATGATTGAGGCTGAATCATAAGACACCATAAAAGATTGTACATTAACAGTTGTGTTTACAATTGTGTTTCTGATGTTTTCTATTTTCTCAGTGAAGAAATTCATAAAGTCATTACTACTAAACTGTAACGGAATATTTTGCTCAGGTGATCTCTGTTTATTTGTTAGTCGAGCCACGGTGTTAAATAAGAACCTTGGATTATTTTGGTTATTTTCTATTAGTTTGCGGAGGTGCTCAGCCCTGGCTGATTTTAGAGCCTTTTTGTAACGTGACATACTGTCTTTCCACGCGATTCTAAAGACCTCTAAATTAGTTTGTTTCCATTTACGCTCTAAGTTACGAGTTTCTCTCTTGATAGCATGCGTAGCACTGTTGTACCATGGTGCTCTAGTTTTTTCTCGAAACTTTTTTAATCTAATTGGTGCAACAATATCTAATGTACCAGAGAAAATGGTGCTCAAACTGCTAGTCATTTCCTCTAGTTCATCTGTTTGTTTGGGTTCACTGAGCAGCTGAGATAGATCAGGTAAGCTATTTGAGAATCTATCTATAGTGGTTGGAAGGATTGTTCTGCTTGGTCGATAACGTGGCGCAATATGACAGATTTCAGTGGTACGTAGTATGCAAGTTACCATGTAATGATCAGTGACATCATCATTTTGCGGTATAATATCTATATCGGTTGGATTGGTTCCATATGATATAATTAAATCTAGCGTATGATTTAGGCGATGAGTGGGACCACTGACGTTTTGCGTGACCCCGAAGGAGTTTAACAAATCTGTAAACGCAGCCCCTAATGCATCATTTGTGTTATCTACGTGTATATTAAAATCTCCAACAATTATTGCTTTATCGACATTGACCAATAGATCTGATAGAAAGTCTGCAAACTCTTTTAGGAAATCAGCGTAAGGCCCTGGAGGTCTATATACGGTAGCCAAGGCTAGAGATAATAGGGATTTTTTTCTTACATCTGAGAGTGTAACATTTAGCACAAGTACTTCAAACGAATTAAACCTGTGACCTATTTTCTGAGTAACATTAAGAATATCTCTATAAATTGTTGCAACACCGCCGCCACGACCAATCAGACGGGGCTCATGCTTATAACAGTATCCTGGCGGAGTAGACTCATTTAGACCGAAATAATCATTTGGTTTAAGCCAGGTTTCAGTAAGGCAAAATACATCAAAACTATTATCTGAGACCATTTCATTTACAATAACCGCCTTAGGTGTGAGCGATCTAATGTTTAGAAGACCTAGCTTTAGAAATTGTTTTTGTTCACTGATATTGAGATTTTCTGGTTTAATTACAATTAGATTTTTCCTAGATCCTACAGTAGATGTATTGTTTGGCTTTACTAAACGAGGAACAGACACAGTTTCTATATAATGTTCTACATTGGTACTTATATCAATTAAGTTGGGACAGCAAATACTGTGATTTGGACTTTGACTTACTAGTCATATGGTGTGTAGCATCTTGGAGATGTTGTCCGACAGAACAGCCGCTCCGACTCTGCTGGGGTGAAGGCCATCAGGACGGAAGAGCCTAGGTCGCTCCCAAAACAGATTCCAATTATTAACAAAGAGCAGTCTCTGTTCATTACACCATGACATTAACCATTCATTTAGAGCAAATAATCTACTGAACCTTTCTTGTCCTAGTCGGTACGTGGGAAGCGGTCCAGACACGACGATCGTTGTTTCTGGCGAAGTGCTGCGTACCGACTCGATCAGGCTCCTGTAGTCCTTCTTCAGTACCTCCGTCTTCCGCAGCCTGGTGTCGTTCGTTCCCACGTGCAGCACGACAGCTCCGACGCGCTCGTCACCATTCAGGATCTCGGGAACCTGCGTAGAGACATCAAGAACACGAGCACCAGGAAAGCAGTGAGTGCGCACCTTACCTTTGCCAGAGAGAGCGCGGACATGACGGACGGTCGAATCGCCGATGATCACGGCGTCGTCGCGCTCCGACTCGCGAAGAGGTGAGAAGCGGTTCCGGGTGGAGATCTCGAAAGCCGGGAGGGGTGGGGAGGTCCTTGGTCTGGTCCTGGCTCGCGTCTTCCGCCGTGGAATCACCCAGGGTCCGTGGTGATGTGTCGGTGCCGGAGTGAATGAAGCCAGGGAGGATCGCGTCCTGTGCAGAGAAACACACGGAGTAGACGAGGTCGGAGTCAAAAAATTATGAACCACTGACCTGTGAGCATCTGCGCGTGATGCTTCAAGCGCGGACCGCCGATCTCGCAGCTCGGCCTGTCTCTCCAGAAGGTCGTGGATCTGCCTCTCGACGGATTCCAGCTCCAACTGCACCGAATGTAGTTCAAAGGTGTCTTCACCTGCACACAGAGGTAGAGTTAGACACACATCCACTATATTCGCCATTATAGCAGATGTGCTATAATGGCAAATTATAGCTTTCAGTTATACAGGTGTAAGTAAGACGATCGATAGGCGAGAGACCACACGTGCAGTGCTAGCGGGCTAAGAATAGTAACGGAAGTTCGGAAAGTTGGATATAAGTAGCGATATCAAAGAAATCTGATTGTTTTTTTATAAAGACTAGTATCGGAGATATGTTCACACGTTTGTAAAGTTTAAAATTTAGGTTTATGAACAAATGTGAAAGAAGAAAATCAAGGATTGGGGATCAATTCGACGGCGTTATCCCAGTAAGCTTTTGTCGGTGTTATCCCAGTAAAGGCCTTTGCCCACCAGAGTTGACACGATAATGAAAAATGAATTGGAGAGGAATGGCCCTTTCACAATAAAAGCGTGGTGAATAATCGCTGTTAGCACATTATGGAGTTAACAATAGGCAAGCAATTTTACCCAGGTAACTCTTATGTTACTCATGTGTAACTCTTAAATCTGTACAATCAGTATATCAACAGGCTCTCAAGGTGCTGGACATGAAGCCAAATAGATAAATCACTTTCACTCTATTCAAAATCAAAATATATTGAGCTACGTTACTTACATTAACAAATCTTGTATATACTATCTTGCACTTTCTCTTACAGAATTTATTAAACAAAGAATAACGGGTAGATCCACCAGATCTATTGTTAGAGGGGACTGTGAAGTACCTATGCAAAGCTTTTGGACACAGTTTTGCTGTAAGAGCAACCTGGAATATTTTGCCTGTTCATATAAGGTCTTGTAAAACCTATCGCTCATTCATATGCACTTAAAAATCAAGGGTAAAAGAAAAATGACAGTGTGATCATACTCATCATACATAAATGCCATCAATTGTGAATCAAACATGCTTTAAAAAAATATTGCCATCTTTTGTGTATATAGTGTATATGTTACTGTTTTATGATAATAATTTTCACTTTAGTAGGATTGTTTCAATGTTATTTCTGTTATTTATTTATTTTATGTAATATCTGACCTTTTGGATTTTTATCACTGCTTTTTTATGGAATACCTGACCAGGACTACAGTTGAAAATTAGCTGTAATAGCTAAAGTGGCACATATACAGAAATGTTTATTGATGGGCACTGTCCCTGTAAATCTAATATACAGACAAAAAACATCCTTAACATCCTTATTATGATAAATCAACTTATCTTAAAACTGAATTTCCTTTGGGAATGGTGGCAGCAATAAAAGGTTCTTTCTCTCCATCTGGTTTATTGAGAGAATCACAACGTGCAAAATTGCTTATCACACATATCTCAACCAGACCTGAGAAGTTTCCTGTGACAAGTAATTTGATCATACAAGGTCTCAGACACACTTAACCATACCTACATTTTGTACATATCTCGTCAGTTTCCTGATTAAATGAACACTAGAAGAGCTACATCAACAATAACTTAATCACTTCCACACAAATGAGGAGTAAAACGGCAGATTATAAATTAATTCGCTCTTTTCCACACACAATGCTATTTTATGACTTCAAAACAGAGCAAGGTAGGTTTTGTTGATTTTAAGCTCGATTAAAAACCTTTAAAAAAAAAAAAAAAAAAACATTCCTTTAGCTCCACACAGTGGGCATTTCACTTCAGAACTGCCGTGATACACGTAATAGACTTTTGCTAAAAAATCATAACAGTCTTTTTTTATTAGACTCTGCACAATGCAACACAGTCACAGACATGCATAACATGATTTTTAATATAAAGCTGAATAGAGTGGTATTTTTAACCAAAACATTTTGCCAGTTGCTTGGTTTTGATTTCTGTCCTGTTGCACTAAGTAGCCACGCCCACACATCCCACTCAATATAGCTGTAAATTAAAGGTGAAGTTCGTCATTCCTGGGCATCTAACGACACCAAACGAAATTGCATAAATAATGACTTTTTCTAAACTGTTTTCCCAAACACATATATTTAGATAAAATGAAAATCCCACTCTGAACTCCCACCATTAGTTGAACCAATGTTGATATGTTGGTCTGGTCGAGATTCTCAAATTAACTGCAATGTTTTAAAGCAAAGCATTGTTTTTGAAACAGAGAAATGGTGTGGGGGAAATGGACAACCCAGAGTGAACTACACTCACACTTCACACTCTCTCTCACACTCTCTCTCACACACTCACTCACTCACTCACTCACTCACTCACTCACTCACTCACTCACTCACTCTCTCTCACACACACTCTCACACACACACTCTCACACACTCACATCATGATTTTTATACTGTACAAACTGTATTTTCTATCTCCTAAACCTATCCATCATCTAAATATTTAAATGTACAAAAATGTGGTATGTATAATTAATAAGCTGTTTTTCTGGTATTGATTGTAATAACAGACACACACACACACACACAGTACTCACAAAGAGGAAAGTATTCTCAAGTGTTGAACATCCTAAATATTTTCAGAAAATAAAGCTTAAGTACCAAGGAGACAAGATACAGTAGCATGTGTCTGTTACATTAAATGTTTTTTTTTTATTTTCAAAAAACCTCATATTTACAAAAAAATACATTACATACAAATTCAATTGTATTTAAATACATTAAATACATACATTATTTACAAATAATTTCACACAGTACTTACAGAGAGGAAAGACTTTATAAGTGTTGAACATCTCCTGGAAGCTCTGGCTCACTCTCTTTCTCAGAACAAGAGGTCTTTGTGACATCCCTTGAAACATCTATTTATAACACAAGAACCATTAGAGTGTAATCACATAATCACATAATCACATAATATGTGTAATCACATAAATGCCACAGCCATCAACAAGAACACACATGAAATAACATTTTAAACATCCAAACCTGTACGACTGTCTTTCTTCTGCTGAACACAAAATATGATATTTTGAAGCATGCTGGTAACCAAACAGTTTTGGTTCCCATCAACTTCCATAGTATAGAAAAATATACAATGGAAGTCGATGGGAACCCAAAACTATTTGGTTACCAGCATGCTTCAAATTTACAGGGTGAGTAAATGATGACTGAAATTTCAATTTTGGGTGAACTATCCTTTTAATCTGAGAAAATCTTCTTGACGTAAATTCCTGAACTTGGCATGTGATTGACTGCCTGTGTCTGGGAGATGCTCTGACCTGCTGGTGGTCCTGAAGTCTGACCACACTGCTCTGGGGTCCAGTGGTGATGCAAGGGCTGGGGTCTGTTTGTACCCGATCTGTCTGTTTGTGCTTCTTTAAAAAGAGCTCTCCCTTTAAAATATATATCTCCCTTTCTTTTCATGTTTAATTGATCCTGTGCAAAAATATGACAGCCTATGTTTACATCTAATCCTCCAATTACCAACATTTTTTTCTTAATTACAAATCATCATTTTCATAACTGTACATTAAAATCAACTACCAATCTAAGTTACCAGTTTGATCATTGCTAGCCCTACTCTGAACTGAAGTAACTGAACTAGCTAATCGATTTCAAACTGCTAAATGTTTACTCGCTGAAGCTGTATCCTACTTCCCCACATTTGCTAAACATTTGTATACTGTAACTTTCATACTGCGCGATATATGCATGCATTACTAGCGCAGATGTAAGCGTACGGATTGTTATGCTAAATTGCGAAACGATCTCTCTCTAATCTGATTAACTGGTAGCTAATTGGAGCCTTATTAACTCACACAGCATCTCATAAAATGTATTTAGCAAACAAACAAGATGCTAAACCTTAACTTTTTTTCTTATTTATCTGTACCTTGCAACTATATTCTCTCGTCGTCTGTTTGAAAACTGCATGTGCTGCCGGCAAACATAAAAAAAAAAAAAAAAAAAAACTCCTCTTTTGACATGAGGTTAAATGAGATGTCAATCAGCATCAGCAACTGCCAGTAGCGAATGAAAAGTCGGGGTGGCACCCGGGGTGGCCAATCAGATGTCAGGGGTGTCCAGTGCCACCCCGGACACCCCTCTGGCTCCGCCTCTGACTGTACATACAATCCCCCTGCAGCAGATCTAGTCAAGTGGTGCTGGGAAGGAGGAGGGTTTGCAGAGAGAAAACTCTTGTAGCACGCTGCATTCAAAACAGTTTACCAGCAAACAACCAAGGCGAATTAAATGTTACACAAAGAGGAAGCATGCAAGTTGATTGGCTACCAGATAACATGTCACCTTGGGCCATAGAGTATGCGAGACTTTTGACTAACAGATTACATGTTCAAAAAGCTATCAGCTCGTAACTGAGCTTGAGATCATTTATGTGTTTGTGGAACTGTATTTCTGAATATCACCATGCCTGTGAATACCTGCTGGAGATGAATCCCAGTCGTACTAATATGCAGAACATCTGTACACTTGCTCATGTGATATTGCTTAAATGTTAAATAGAAAGCAATAGAACCACAAATGAAGGAAATCAAATCCCATTAGTTACGAGGGAGAGAGCAGATGAGGACAGACCTTTACAGCTGTCCCTCAGTACTTCATGTTCACTAAAACAGAATAGCTCTAGGCACCTTGGTCAGGTACAGCAGAAAAGCTCTTGTAACCTCTCATCAACAATCACTCCCCTCTTCACTCTTTCATATGGCCTTGAACCAGGTGCTGCACCTCATATCGACTGCGCTGTTCTGTTTCACTCTTCTCCCAATATTATAAACCCAGAACAGTCTATTTGCAGCATTATTTATTTCTTTTAAATGTCTCTTAAAGAGCATTGCCTGGCAACAGAGGGAAGGAGTGTGAGGGAACAATATGGACCAACCCAGCTGAGCAGGAGATGTGCTAACATCATGGAGTGTGAGAAAACAGCACTCATGATTTGGTAGTGTAACAAGGTTGAAGTGAGACTTGTGTACTGCATAATGAAAGTGACATAATCTTCATTGGAATGGATATCAAGGTATTGAGTGATAAAGCCCATCTGATGTAGAAAAAAAGAAGGGCATCAAAAAAGTTGTGGCATCTAGACACTAGTAGTGTCAGACACTGGATGAGTTTTTTTATGGCAGCCAATTAATGAGTCTGATTTGTTCCTGTCTTTTTTTTTTATTTAATTTCTTCCTTTCAGTTTCTTCAAAGTTCTACAAATCCTATTTAAGTAAAATCTCTAAAATTTAGAGGAACATTTTCTCTTTAAAGGCTAAAACCCAGTGTTAATACTGGCCACATCTGATAAAACATTAATGTTCCATTAATGTCAGGATAGATTTGACGGAAGCAAGTGCAGATTAAACTCTTTATTTGAGTAGTAATATATAGGAAGTCCAACACAGAAAACAGGTAAGTAGCGCAGGGACTCCGATGGTCAGATGAAGATGGTGCAGAAACAGTGGTGCGGTGATAAGAGTCCAGTGATGAATTAATATCCAGATAATCCACAGAAACGAGAACCGGAACAGGAGGGGTAAAGACTTGAACACGACTGGAACACAGACACACCGAGGAAACCACATACAACGATCTGACAAGGAAGATGAGAAGGTGATGAGTATAAATACACATGATCAGATAAGCTGCAGCTGGTGATGGGATAATGAGGAGATGGCTGATGAACGCTGATGAGCGGCCACCCCCATCTAATCAGCGCACACACATACAACCACAGAAACACGAGACAAGAAAAAGACATAGGATTTACCAACCGTGACCGTAACCTTCCCAGTCCACCAAGTACTGGAATCCGCGTCCCCTCCGTCTCGAGTCCAGAACACGATTGACCGAATACGTAGGTTCCCCATCTACGAGACGCGGCGGGGGGGGAACCGGGACTGGCGGATTAATGCGAGCAAAAAATACGGGCTTAACTTTGGAAACATGAAATACGGGATGAATCCTCCTGTACACTGGAGGAAGGTTGAGGCGGACTGTCACCGGACTAATGATCTTAGTGACAGAGAACGGGCCAATGAATCTTGGTGCGAGCTTATTCGAAACGGAGCGGAGAGGAATGTCCTTGGTTGAAAGCCACACTTTGGAACCGACGACGTATACGGGAGGCCTCCGCCGGTGGCGATCAGCTTTGGCCTTGGTGCGCGCCCCCACTTGGAGTAAAGTCTCACGGGCTCTAGTCCAAGTGCGGTGACACCTCTGGACGAAGGCGTGGGCGGAGGGGACCGCAACTTCGGACTCCAGACTAGGAAAAATAGGTGGCTGGTAACCTACACTATACTCAAACGGTGATAGGCCCGTGGATGACACTGGCAACGTGTTGTGGGCGTACTCCACCATAGACAGTTGCTGACTCCAAGAGGAAGGATTCTTGGACACTAAACATCGCAACGTTCGCTCCAAATCCTGGTTGGCTTGCTCAGTTTGACCATTGCTCTGGGGATGGAACCCAGAGGACAGACTGACCGTCGCACCCAGAAATTTACAAAACTCTCGCCAAAATTTGGACACAAATTGGGGTCCTCTGTCAGAAACCACGTCTGTCGGGAGGCCATGAAGCCGAAAGACGTGGTTAACGACAATCAACGCTGTCTCCTTGGCTGAAGGTAATTTGGGCAAGGGAATGAAATGGGCCGCCTTCGAGAACCGGTCCACCACGGTCAAAACTACCGTGTGACCCTGGGAGGGTGGGAGGGCAGTGATAAAATCTAGCGCGATATGGGACCAGGGTCTCGAAGGCACCGGCAGCGGTTGAAGTAAACCATCTGGAGGTTGATTGGAAGTCTTACCCGTGGCGCAAACTGAGCAGGCCAATACAAAATTGTGAACATCACGAGCCATGAGAGGCCACCAGAATCGTTGCTTAACTAAAAATTTAGTACGATTGACTCCAGGATGACAAGCCACATTGGAACAGTGTCCCCACTGAATAACGCTGGACCGTAACCCTTCCGGCACAAATAAACGATTCGGTGGACAACGAGTCGGAGGCGTTACCCCTTCTAAGGCCTTCTTGACCTTCGATTCGATCTCCCATGTGAGTGTAGAGATGAATAGGGTCTCTGGTAAAATGCACTCGGGAGTAGACGGGCGTTCGGAACGGTCAAAAATGCGCGACAAAGAGTCGGGTTTGATGTTTTTGGAACCCGGGCGGTACGAGAGAGTAAAGTCAAAACGACCGAAAAAAAGAGCCCACCGAGCCTGCCTGGAGTTAAGTCTTTTAGCAGTACGAATGTATTCCAAATTCTTGTGGTCGGTCCAGATGATAAAGGGTACCCCCGACCCCTCTAACCAGTGGCGCCACTCTTCCGATGCTAATTTGACCGCAAGCAACTCTCTGTTGCCAATGTCATAATTGCGTTCGGCAGGGGATAAACGATGAGAAAAAAACGCGCAAGGATGCATCTTGTCGTCTGAAGGAGAGCGCTGGGATAACACTGCCCCTACCCCCACCTCTGACGCATCGACCTCCACCACAAACTGACGTGATGAATCAGGGGTTATCAGGATGGGGGCTGAAACAAAGCAACCCTTAAGTTTGGCAAACGCAGCTTCGGCTGCGTCTGACCACCTGAACGTCGTTCTGGGGGAGGTCAAGGCGGTCAGAGGCGCGGCTAGTCGGCTGAAATTGCGAATAAAACGCCGGTAAAAGTTGGCGAACCCCAGAAACCTCAGTAGGGCCTTACGGGAATCTGGACTTGGCCAATCCACCACAGCCTTAACTTTCTCAGGATCCATGCGCATTCCCTCAACCGAGATGATGTGTCCTAGGAAAGGAACAGACTGTGCATGAAAGGCGCATTTCTCCGCCTTGACAAAAAGCCCATTCTCTAGCAACCTCTGGAGCACTTGTCGGACGTGTTGCACGTGTTCCTGGAGAGACGATGAAAAAATCAATATATCATCCAGGTAGACATATATGAACCGATCGACCATGTCTCGCAAAACGTCATTGACAAGTGCTTGGAAGACCGCTGGGGAGTTGGAAAGTCCGAACGGCATGACCAAATATTCAAAGTGCCCCCTAGGGGTGTTAAATGCGGTCTTCCACTCATCCCCCTCCCTGATGCGGACCAAATGATAAGCATTCCGTAAATCCAATTTCGTGAAGATAGATGCTCCTTGCAACCTCTCGAACGCTGAAGACATCAACGGCAAAGGATAAGTATTCTTTACTGTGATGTTGTTCAACCCCCGGTAATCAATACAAGGTCGCAACGATCCATCCTTCTTCCCCACAAAAAAGAACCCCGCCCCCGCTGGAGAAGAGGAAGGACGGATGAACCCCGTTGCTAGAGAATCAGAAATGTATTTCTCCATGACCTCTCTCTCTGGGACAGAGAGTGAATATAATTTGCCCTTAGGCGGAGACGTACCTGGCAGTAACTCTATGGCACAGTCATAGGGACGATGCGGAGGAAGAGAATCAGCCCGAGACTTACTGAACACCTCCTTCAGGTCCCGATACTCTGTGGGCACGTTAGATAAATCCACTGTCTCCTCCTGAAACATAGGAACAGAAACAGACGGACAGGCAGACACAAGACAGGACTTATGACAAAAACTGCTCCACGCGGCCACCGACTTGAGCTGCCAGTCTATTTTGGGGTTGTGACGGTTGAGCCATGGGTGACCAAGAACGATGGGTGCAAGCTGAGTGTCCAGAATGTAAAAGGAGGTGGTTTCAGTATGGTTACCAGACGTGATGAGAGTGATGTCTTCGGTGATCAGTGAAATAGTGGGGAGTCTTTGACCATTGAGTGCGTGTACATCAATCTGGTGTGACAGGTGTCGGAGGGGAACTTGAAGTCTTAGAGCAAATGAGTGATCCATGAAATTACCTTCCGCCCCTGAATCCAGTAGTGCCCGACAGTCGTGGAGGTGAGTAGACCATCGGAGTCTTACCGGGAGGAAGGTAGATGTAGATGAGGTCTTCTCGGCAGAAATCCCACCCGACCGTAGCCTCATACTTACTGTCGGGCTGGGCCTTTTAACGGACAATTGTAAGCGAGATGTCCAGCTCCACCGCAGTACAGGCAAAGACCCAGGGATCTCCGCCTCTCCTTCTCCTCCCGGGAAAGCCGGACTCGACCCACCTGCATGGGTTCGTGATCGTAGACGGGGCTGACAGCGCCCCCGCCTCCCGAACGCTGTCCCTCGATCCCTCCAGAAAGGCGGTCCGGTTGAAACCGTCTGCTGCTTCGTGATAGACGTGCGTCCACTCTCAGAGCCAGCGCGATGAGATCATTAAGTCTGGTGGGTAGGTCCATGGCGTAGATCTCCTTTTGGACGCGGTCAGCCAGCCCATGCAGGAACATGTCCCACTGCGCCTCCTCGTTCCATTGGCTCTCAGCTGCCAGGGTGCGAAATTCGATCGAAAAGTCTGATACGGACCTCTCTCCTTGTCGTAATTCAGCCAGCACCCTGGCAGCTTCTCTTCCCGTCGCGGCCCGATCAAAGACCCGCCGCATCTCGTCGGAGAGCCTCTGGAACGAGGAACAGCATTCGTCTTGGTTTTCCCACACCGCCGTTCCCCATAGCGCCGCTTTCCCCGTCAGGAGTATCAGCACAAACGCGACCTTGGTCTGCTCCTCTTGAAAAGTTCTGGGTTGGAGAGAGAAATGCATATCACATCTGGTTAAGAACGCACGACAGTAGTTGGGTTCACCTGAGTATGATTCAGGGACCGGTAGACGAGGCTCTGACGGGCATGGGTCCGCTGGTGGAGGTGGGGGAATCGGCGGTGCGGGTGGCGCAGTGGAAACGCGAAGCTGTTGAATCTGTTGGGTGAGCCCGGACACCTGCGCCACTAAAGCCTGAACAGCACGAGCCGTATCACTGAGATTCTTTTCTTGAGTGTCCATTCTCTGAATGCTGTTACTCACGAATGCCTCCAATGAGGTTGAAGAGTCACCCGCTGCTTCCATGCTTTGTGGTCAGATCGTTCTGTCAGGATAGATTTGACGGAAGCAAGTGCAGATTAAACTCTTTATTTGAGTAGTAATATATAGGAAGTCCAACACAGAAAACAGGTAAGTAGCGCAGGGACTCCGATGGTCAGATGAAGATGGTGCAGAAACAGTGGTGCGGTGATAAGAGTCCAGTGATGAATTAATATCCAGATAATCCACAGAAACGAGAACCGGAACAGGAGGGGTAAAGACTTGAACACGACTGGAACACAGACACACCGAGGAAACCACATACAACGATCTGACAAGGAAGATGAGAAGGTGATGAGTATAAATACACATGATCAGATAAGCTGCAGCTGGTGATGGGATAATGAGGAGATGGCTGATGAACGCTGATGAGCGGCCACCCCCATCTAATCAGCGCACACACATACAACCACAGAAACACGAGACAAGAAAAAGACATAGGATTTACCAACCGTGACAATTAATAGCATTGACATACAGTATGTCAACAAAACAAATACATTTTAATATTTTTTGAACAAAATGAGTGTGCGCTTACTGGTGCTCACCACCTTTGGCCTGACAACTTTCCCAGTATTTCATGTTGTAGTCTGAATGGTTTTTAAGGTGTTACTTACCTTAGAAACCTAGTCAATAGAGCATGGGGCACCCTTTCAGATTTTTATTTGCCCATTTTTTTGTATGCTATATATGAAGATTGTATTAGAAAAATAATTTTTCCATATCACTGTAAAGAGCTAAAGCAAACACTAACGAGTATTGGTGAACAATAAACAAAGTGAGTTGAAGAGCTACACAAAAACTAACCAAATAAAAATGTATTTGAAGTTAATTACGAATGCAAAAAATAAACCCAGAAAGAAAAACAAGAAACAAAATCATTTTGTGTTACATAGATGACCTGCATGAGAGGCCATGTGAAATGTACAGGCTTCACAGGTCTGAGACAGACCAAAAGACAGAGAGAAAGAGTGAGAGAGAGCAACACATTCCTTCACTGTCATATTCATGATTCCATCCTAACACTATTTTACACCAAAGTCTATAAACAATGTTCCCAGTGGCATTTATTTTATGCAACATTAAAATGGACAAAAATAAACCAGTTACTTGACATTATTTCACTAGAAAGGCAGTTTACATATTCTGTATTAAGCAAATATATTAATAATAACATACATATTGATGACAGTAATCTGAGTGAGAATCGACTACTGAGTTTAGCAGATAATTAGTATTCAATGTGCAATCCAGGAACCATTTGCTTTGCATCACATACAAATAAGGCTTCAATAACAGGAATAAACAGGTACAAGACAAATTTTCATTGCAACAGAACACGTTCTTCTGGCTTCAAATTAAAGGGCTATGGACTTTTACATACATATAGCGCAAACAAAATAATTATTATAATTATTGTATTATTAATAATACAGATATGCATCCATTTTAAATGAGCAAACCTATATCGGAAAACAATTCAGTCAAACTTTTGTTATGTTTAATTTCAATGGCACATTGACAAATATAACCACAATTAACTTGGCCTTCTTAGAATAGACAAATCTTAATTCTTTACTCATATCGGCATGTTATCCACAATGCCTAAATCAGTCAAATTTGACTGTATAATACCTGGTTTAAGAATTTAACATTTTAAGAATAGTTTCCAAATTTCAGTTTTATATTAAAATTGACAGACATCTCTTTCAATGCTTTCACCAGAGATTTCCCAGCTTTAGCCCTGTAGTTTGCTTATGGAAAATTGCATCTTACATTTTGAGGCCTATAAAATAGAGGAATAAATACATTTGGGTAGCTAAACTTGTTAATACTCTTCAAACCTAAAAATAAAACATTAATATGGAAGAGTCTGATCTTATACTAAGTCTCAAACGTCTCGGTTACGTATGTAACCTCCGTTCCCTGATGGAGGGAACGAGACGTCGTGTCGAAGAACCGACACTAGGGGTCTCTCTTGAGCGTCGAAAGATACCTCTGATCTATGAAAAAAGGCCAATGAGAGTTGGCGAAAAGTATTTGCATACTCCGCCTCCGGATACGGATATAAAGGCGAGAGAAATATGCTCGTTCATTCAGGATTTTTCTGAGGAGCCGGGAGTGTACCGGGCACCTCAGCGGCTCGGCTCAGCGACGTGGCCGGGAAGACACGACGTCTCGTTCCCTCCATCAGGGAACGGAGGTTACATACGTAACCGAGACGTTCCCCATCTGTCGCTCACTTCGACGTCGTGTCGAAGAAGCGACACTAGGGGTCCACTTCAAAACTCGCCATGCGCTGAGCCGTGTACGTGTACTGCTGACACAGAAGCGGGCAGGTATTTGCACGTGCACAAGTGACCAACTGTGTTCAGGCTGCACGTACTCTTCCCCAATGCCCCGAAAAAGCGTCAGCATCCTTTTGGTTACCCAGGGGGGAACAAGGTGACGCTCCCAACTAGGGAACGGGCCAAGCCTGGCTGGGCCTCTTTTCTCTCTATGTTTTCTCGGCATAGAGCAAGAGCAGCCGGGGCCCTTACCGCATCGAGGGAAGGGGGTCTTATTCCCGAATTCCTATTCTTTTAGGGGGAAAAGACCCTGCGGAGGCCACACCCGCCCAGCAGGGGAGGTAAAGGTGGAAAAATACATCACATGGCCACTTTGGGCATGTGGGAGGAAATGGCGTGGTGGTAGATCCAACCTCGAGGAGGGGGGAGTTGCTACAACACGGCGACCGGAGGGCAGCAAAGGACTGCCTAAGGGAGACGCGGGTCAGCTCATAAGGTGACCGTACCGCGGAAATACACACAGGAGGAGTCCCGTAGGAGGCCTGATCTGTGGAGCACCTATTCCAGTAGGGGTAGCCGGAGGTACCCGTAGTGGACTGGACCAGCACGTTCCTCCGCTGAACTGCTGCGGGCCCGAAGGGCTAGGGAGGAATCAACCAGGGACCTAGGTCCTCTGGGACAAAAGCGCACTGTTTTGCCTTGGCAGAGGGAAACGGCGCTGGAACAAGCGGTTCACTCGGTCAGACCGTCGACGTGTACCGAGTTCTATGGGCTCGGACCTGAGAGAACACGGGACGAGACTGACTCAACCCTGAGATTGTAAGGGTGTTAGGTGCTGCCCAGCCCGCAGCTCTGCAAATGTCTGCTAGGGAGGTGCCCCTCGCCAGTGCCCATGAGGATGCCACGCTCCTAGTGGAGTGGGCTTGAACCCGTAAGGGGGGGGGGCATGGCCTGGGTGTGATAGGCCAACTGAATGGCATCCACCACCCAGTGAGATACCTCTGTTTGGAGACAGCGTTCCCTTTCTGCTGTCCTCCAAAGCAGACAAAGAGCTGCTCAGAGCGCCTGAAGCTCTGGGTGCGTTCCAGGTAGGCACACAAGGCATGTACCGGACACGACAGTGAGAGGGGCTGGGTCTGCCTCCTCCCGGGGCAGCGCTTGTAGGTTCACTACCTGATCTCCAGAGGGCGTGGAAGGAACCATGGGCACATAGCCCAGTCGAGGTCTTAGGATCACATGAGTATCTGCCGGACCGAGCTCCAGGCAAGTGTCGTTAGTAGGGAACGCTTGCAGGTCCCCGACCCTCTTGATGGAAGTGAGCGCGATCAGCAGGGCCGTCTTTTCAGGAGAGGGCCCTGAGCCAACTGATTCTAGCGACTCGGGGGGGGGGATCTCTGAAGACCGGCGAGGACCACCGAGAGATCCCAGGAGGGGAACAGGTTTGGCCGGGAGGGGTTTAACCTCCGGGCACCTCTTGGAAACCTGACGATTAAGTCGTGCTTACCCAGAGACTTGCTCGAAATCTCTGCGAAATCCTCGCTCTGAGCTATGACTTGTCAAAGTTCTGCTCAATGTTAAGTCAATGGGATTTTTTGCCTAATTTTTTGCACCTTGGGCAAACACCGTACCCCCGATCGCTTATAAAAGTCATAGCACACCATTCCCAAATAATCCGCACGATTTGACGCCTCATTCGTGGGTCTGTGAGAAAAGCTGCGGGAGGAGTAGCGCGCCAAACTTATATCCGGAATAATAATAATAACTAGAATGTACATTTCCTGAAGAAAATGTGAGTGGTGCTTGCCGTGGCAAAACTCGTCAAATAGCATTTTCTAACTTGTTTCTAAGCACTAAAATAAAGGTCATAGAATGTTGCTAACACGTGTTTTTCATGATGGTGGCACGTTTTTAGAATGTTTTAGCACTTCGCTAGGTGAAGCTAGCATGTGTTAGCATGATACTAGCACGTTTTTAGCATGTTTTAGCACTTTGTTTGGCAATGCTAACATGTGTTAGCATGATGCTAGCACGTTTTTAACATGTTTTAGCAATCCCCTAAGCAATGCTAACATGCATTAGCATAATGCTAGCACGTTTTAACATATTTTAGCACTTCGCTAGGTGAAGCTAGCATGTGTTAGCATGATACTAGCACGTTTTTAGCAAGTTTTAGCACTTCGCTAGGCGATGCTAATATGTGTTAGCATGATGCTAGCACGTTTTTAACATGTTTTAGCAATCCCCTAAGCAATGCTAACATGCATTAGCATAATGCTAGCACGTTTTAACATGTTTTAGCACTTTGCTAGGCAATGCCAACATGTGTTAGCATGATGCTAGCACGTTTTTAGCATGTTTTAACACTTCGCTAGGCAATACTAGCATGTGTTAGCATGTTGTTATCACATTTTTAGCATGTTTTAGCACTTCGCTAGGCGATGACAACATGTGTTAGCATGTTGCTAACACGTTTATAGCATGTTTTAGCACTTCGCTAGGTGATGCCAGCATATGTTAGCATGATGCTAGCACATTTTTAGCATGTTTTAGGGTGTGGCTATGAAGATTTTTATTGACTGCTTGATAAAAGAAATCCTCTGAGGGAGAGAGAGAGAGAGAGAGACGCAGGGCTGACAGGCCCTTTTTTGTCTGTGTGTGTGAAAACGTCAGTTGGGATTCAAATTTCTGAACATTCCGCAATGTAAAGTCAATGGGATTTTTTTGGCCGCTTTTTCGTCCGCTGTTCGAACATCGTACACCCGATCGCTTAGAAAAGATATAGCACACCTCTCCTCAATGAGCCGCACGATTTGATGCCTCACTCAGGGGTCTGTGACAAAAGCTGCAGGAGGAGTAGCACGCCAAACTTTGTGTGGAAAAATAATAATAATTATAATAAAAACTAGAATGTACATTTCCTGAAGAAAATGTGAGTGGTGCTTGCCGTGGCAAAATTTCTTACCACAATGTCCCACCTACTGCCCAAAGTTGAAAGAGCCCACCCCCATCACAGTAGGATGTTCTGGTGCAGAGATATTGGTGTTGTTCCATGGTTGCTAGGGAAACCCATCTGGTTGATATGCAGTTACTAAGGTGACAGCCACCAACGCTACTCGCCATCCTGAGAAAAATAAGTCAACCCGGAAGTCTCTACGATTTTCTAGTACAGAGATATGTGATTTGTTACTTGGTTGCTAGGGTAACCCCATCTGGTTGCTAGGCAGTTACCAAGGGGCAAGCCAACAATGCTCCTTGCCATCCTGAGTGAAATAAGTCAACCCGGAAGTCTCTGTGATTTTCTTGTGCAGAGATATGTGATTTGTTTCTTGGTTGCTAGGGTAACCCCATCTGGTTGCTAGGCAACTACCAAGGTGACAGCAAACAATGCTCCTTGCCATCCTGAGTGAATTAAGTCAACCCGGAAGTCTCTGTGATTTTCTTGTGTAGAGATATGTGATTTGTTTCTTGGTTGCTAGGGTAACCCCATCTGGTTGCTAGGCAGTGAACAAGGTGACAGCCAACAATGCTCCTTGCCATCCTGAGTGAAATAAGTCAACCCGGAAGTCTCTGTGATTTTCTTGTGCAGAGATATGCGATTTCTTTCTTGGTTGCTAGGGTAACCCCATCTGGTTGCTAGGCAGTTACCTACGTGATACTCATAAGGCCCCTTGCAATCCTGTGAGAAATATTTCAACCCCTATGTCTCTACGATGTTCTGGTTCAAAGATATGTGATTTGTTACTTGGTTGCTAGGGTAACCCCATCTGGTTGCTAGGCAGTTACCAAGGTGACAGCCAACAATGCTCCTTGCCATCCTGAGTGAAATAAGTCAACCCGGAAGTCTCTGTGATTTTCTAGTGCAGAGATATTTGATTTGTTTCTTGGTTGCTAGGGTAACCCCATCTGGTTGCTAGGCAGTTATCAAGGTGACAGGGAACAATGCTCCTTGCCATCCTGAGTGAAATAAGTCAACCCGGAAGTCTCTACGTCATTCTGATCCTAAGATACACATCTTAGTGATTTTGAATGGATGTCAATGGTTCTTTGTTGCTAGGGTGCTTTAAATGGTTGCTAGGGCGTGGCTAAGTAGTTCACATGATGAAAGCTGAAGACTGATTACTCACCCAATTAAAACAAAGCAACTATCATGTCTCTAGGACATTCTGATCTGAAGATATCTTACTGTAATTGAAATCAATAAATGTGGTTGCTAGGGTGCTCTAAATTGTTGCTAGGGAGTGGCTTGGCAGCTGCCAATGATGAATCTCCAAAGGCTGCTTGTCAGTATGAATGATATAAACCAACTCCCATGCCTCTGTGACATTCAGAATGGAAGATAACTCTCTTTGGATTTTGGTTGCTAAGGTGCTCGAAAATGGTTGCTAGGGAGGGGCTAGGAAGTGTTGAGGGGATTCATGATTGGCTGTTTTACTGGCCCAAGTCAAACGAGACCACCCTTGTGTTTCTATGATAATTCAGTCCAGAGAAATCCCTTTGATCTCTTTCAATGGAAGTCTATGGGACTTGTTGCTAAGGTACTGTAAATGGTTGCTAGGGCGTGGCTTGATAGCTTCACAATGATCCTGAGAGACTGATTGGTCGTCTGAGTAAAATGAGCCCGCCCCCTTGTCTCTAAGACACTGTGATCCAGAGTTATGTTCAATACAAAATCTACCATAGACTTAACATTGGGGCAAATTTGGGCAGCTCCTGCCCCCAAGGGGTGCAACTTTTACCCCATTGTGAGGTATGTTCTCACAGAGCCTGTCAGCCTCTTCAAATGTGGTAAATCACACGTGTCTGTGAAATCCTTGCTCTGAGCTATGACTTGTCAAAGTTTGGCGCAATGTTAAGTCAATGAGATTTTTTGCACAATTTTTTGCCCCTGGGGCAAATACCGTACCCCCGATCACTAATAGAAGTCATAGCACACCATTCCCAAATAATCCGCACGATTTGACGCCTCATTTGTGGGTCTGCGAGCAAAACATTTTTCAAAAAATTCCATTGACTTACATTGGGGCAAATTTGGGCAGCTCCTGCCCCCCTGGGGCAAAACTTTTACCCCATTGTGAGGTATGTTCTCAGAGAGCCTGTCAGCCTCTTCAAATGTGGTAAATCACACGTCTCTGTGAAATCCTCGCTCTGAGCTATAACTCGTCAAAGTTCGGCTCAATGTTAAGTCAATGGGATTTTTTGCCCAATTTTTTGCCCCTGGGGCAAACAACGTACCCCCGATCGCTTAGAAAAGATATAGCACACCTCTCCTCAATGAGCCGCACAATTTGATGCCTCACTCAGGGGTCTGTGACAAAAGCTGCGGAAGGAGTAGCGCGCCAAACTATGTGTGGAATAATAATAATTATAACTAGATTAAAAAGTTTGAGTACAAACTTTAGGTTGGCTTGAGAAAGCCTAGCATAAAGTTTGAAGTAGTTGTAAAAGTTTGAAGATTTACGGTTTCTAGTTTGGTGTAATTATAAGTAGTAGTTTTCAAAGTTCAAAGTTTAGAGATTATAAAACCATTCAGTCTATCAAATAGATTAGATAGATAGATAGATAGATAGATAGATAGATAGATAGATAGATAGATAGATAGATAGATAGATAGATAGATAGATAGATAGATATTGACCCTCAGATAGATAGATAGATAGATAGATAGATATTGACCCTCAGATAGATTGATAGATAGATAGATAGATAGATAGATAGATAGATAGATATTGACCATTAGATAGATAGATAGATAGATATTGATCCTCAGATAGATAGATAGAGAATTACCCTCAGATAGATAGATAGATAGATAGATATTGACCCTCAGATAGATAGATAGATAGATAGATAGATAGATAGACAGACAGATAGATAGATAGAGAATTACCCTCAGATAGATAGATAGATAGATAGATAGATATTGACCCTCAGATAGATAGATAGATAGATAGATAGATAGATAGAGAATGACCCTCAGATAGATCGATAGATAGAGAATGACCCTCAGATAGATAGATAGATAGATAGATAGATAGATAGATAGATAGATAGATAGACAGACAGATAGATAGAGAATTACCCTCAGATAGATAGATAGAGAATTACCCTCAGATAGGTATATAGATAGATAGATTGATAGATAGATAGATAGATAGATAGATAGATAGATAGATAGATAGATAGATAGATAGATAGATAGATAGACAGACAGATAGATAGAGAATTACCCTCAGATAGATAGATAGAGAATTACCCTCAGATAGGTATATAGATAGATAGATTGATAGATAGATAGATAGATAGATAGATAGATAGATAGATAGATAGATAGATAGATAGATAGATAGATAGAGAATGACCCTCAGATAGATAGATAGATAGATAGATAGATAGATAGATAGATAGATAGATAGATAGAGAATGACCCTCAGATAGATAGATAGATAGATAGATAGATAGATAGATAGATAGATAGATAGACAGACAGATAGATAGATAGAGAATTACCCTCAGATAGATAGATAGATATTGACCCTCAGATAGATAGATAGATAGATAGATAGATAGATAGATAGACAGACAGACAGATAGATAGATAGATAGAGAATTACCCTCAGATAGGTATATAGATAGATAGATAGATAGATAGATAGATAGATAGATAGATAGATATTGACCCTCAGATAGATAGATAGATAGATAGATAGATAGAGAATGACCCTCAGATAGATAGATAGATAGATAGATAGAGAATGAGCCTCAGATAGATAGATAGATAGATAGATAGATAGATAGATAGATAGATATTGACCCTCAGATAGATAGATAGATAGATAGATAGATAGATAGATAGATAGATAGACAGACAGATAGATAGAGAATTACCCTCAGATAGGTATATAGATAGATAGATAGATAGATAGATAGATAGATAGATAGATAGATAGATAGATAGATAGATAGATAGATAGATAGATAGATAGATAGACAGACAGATAGATAGATAGAGAATTACCCTCAGATAGATATATAGATAGATAGATAGATAGATAGATATTGACCCTCAGATAGATAGATAGATAGATAGATAGATAGATAGATAGATAGATAGATAGATAGAGAATGACCCTCAGATAGATAGATAGATAGATAGATAGATAGATAGATAGATAGATAGATAGATAGAGAATGAGCCTCAGATAGATAGATAGATAGATAGATAGATAGATAGATAGATAGATAGAGAATGACCCTCAGATAGATAGATAGAGAGATATTGACCCTCAGATAGATAGATAGATATTCACCATCAGATAGATAGATAGATAGATAGATAGATAGATAGATAGATAGATAGAGTATGACCCACAGATAGATAGATAGATAGATATTGACCATCAGATAGATAGATCGATAGATAGATAGATAGAGTATGACCCACAGATAGATAGATAGATAGATAGATAGATAGATAGATATTGACCCTCAGATAGATAGATAGATAGATAGATAGATAGATAGATAGATATTGACCATCAGATAGATAGATAGAGTTATTGACCATCAGATAGATAGATAGATAGATAGATAGATAGATAGATAGATAGATAGATATTGATCCTCAGATAGATAGATAGATATTGACCCTCAGATAGATAGATAGATAGTCATTGACCCTTAGATAGATAGATAGATATTGACCGTCAGATCTATATAGGTAGATAGATAGTCATTGACCCTGAGATATAGATAGATAGAGTATGACCCACAGATAGATAGATAGATAGTTATTGACCCTCAGATAGATAGATAGATAGATAGATAGATATTGACCCTCAGATAGATAGATAGATAGATAGATAGATAGATAGATAGATAGATATTGACCCTCAGATAGATAGATAGATAGATAGATATTGACCCTCAGATAGATAGATAGATATTGACCCTCAGATAGATAGATAGATAGATAGATAGATAGATATTGACCCTCAGATAGATTGATAGATAGATAGATAGATATTGACCCTCAGATAGATAGATAGATAGATAGATAGATAGATAGATATTAACCCTCAGATAGATAGACAGTTCGAAAGATAGATATAGATAGACTGATAAATAGACAGACAGACAGACAGATAGATAGATAGATCCTTGCTACCCTGAGTCCCATGAACAAAACCAGAAGTTTTTATGTTGTTCTGGTGCAGAGATATGTAATTTGTTACTTGGTTGTTATGGTAACTCCATCTGGTTGCTAGGCAGTTACCAGAGTAATACATATCAAGGCTACTTTCCATCAGGAGTGAAATAAGTCAACCCGGAAGTCTCTACGATTTTCTGTTAAATAGATATGTGATTTGTTACTTGGTTGCTAGGCTATCCCCATCTGGTTGCTAGGCAGTTACCAAAGTGTTACTCATAAGGCTCCTTGCAATCCTGTGTGAAATATGTCAACCAATAAGTCTCTACGAAGTTTTGGTTCAAAGATATGTGATTTATTACTTGGTTGCTAGGGTAACCCTGTCTGGTTGCTATGCAGTTACCAGGGTGATAACTTGTCAAGCCTCCTTTCCATCCTGAGTGAATAAAGTCAACCCGCAAGTCTGTATGATTTTCTGGTGCAGAGATATGTGATTTGTTATTTGGTTGCTAGGGTAACCCTGTCTGGTTGCTATGCAGTTACCAGGGTGATACTTATCAAGCCTCCTTTCCATCCTGAGTGAATTAAGTCAACCCAGATGTCTCTACGATTTTCTGGTGCAGAAATATATGATTTGTTATTTGGTTGCTAGGGTAACCCATCTGGTTGCTAGGCAGTTACCAGAGTGATGCATATCAAGGCTACTTTCCATCCTGAGTGAAATATGTCAACCCCTAAGTCTCTACGATGTTCTGGTTCAAAGATATGTGATTTGTTACTTGGTTGCTAGGGTAACCACATCTGGTTGCTATGCAGTTACCAGAGTGATGCATATCAAGCCTACTTTCCATCCTGAGTGAAATAAGTGAAACAGGAAGTCTCTATGATTTTCTGTTGCAGAGATATGTGATTTGTTACTTGGTTGCTAGGGTAACCACATACGGTTGCTAGGCAGTTACCAGAGTGATACATATCAAGGCTACTTTCCATCCTGAGTGAAATAAGTCAACCCGGAAGTCTCTCTGATTTTCTGTTGCAGAGATATGTGATTTGTTACTTGGTTGCTAGGGTAACCCTGTCTGGTTGCTATGCAGTTATCAGGGTGATGCATATCAAGGCTACTTTCCATCCTGTGTGAAATATGTCAACCCTGAAGTCTCTCTGATTTTCTGTTGCAGAGATATGTGATTTGTTACTTGGTTGCTAGGGTAATCACATCTGGTTGCTAGGCAGTTACCAGAGTGATACATATCAAGGCTACTTTCCATCCTGAGTGAAATAAGTGAAACAGGAAGTCTCTACGATTTTCTGGTGCAGATATATGTGATTTGTTACTTGGTTGCTAGGGTAACCCCGTCTGGTTGCTAAGCAGTTACCAGAGTGATACATATCAAGGCTACTTTCCATCCTGAGTGAAATAAGTCAACCCGGAAGTCTCTCTGATTTTCTGTTGCAGAGATATGTGATTTGTTACTTGGTTGCTAGGGTAATCACATCTGGTTGCTAGGCAGTTACCAGAGTGATACATATCAAGGCTACTTTCCATCCTGAGTGAAATAAGTGAAACAGGAAGTCTCTACGATTTTCTGGTGCAGAGATATGTGATTTGTTAGTTGGTTGCTAGGGTAACCCCATCTGGTTGCTAGGCAGTTACCAGGGTGATACTTATCAAGCCTCCTTTCCATACTGAGTGAATCAAGTCAACCTGGAAGCTACTATACTGTGGCTATGAAGATTTTAGGTCATTACTTATTGGCTGCTTGATAAAAGAAATCCTCTGAGGGAGAGAGAGAGGGAGAGACGCAGGGCTGACAGGCCCTTTTTTGTCTGTGTGTGTGAAAACGTCAGTTGGGATTTAAATTTCTGAACATTCCGCAATGTTAATCAATGGGAGTTTTTCCGAGTTTTGATCATCATTTTTAGGAAAACCGTAAGTCCGATCAGTTAGAAAAGATATAGCACACTATTCGGGATTAGTCTGAAGGTCTGTGCCGAGTTTGGTGCATGTAGCTTAAAAGCTCTAGGAGGAGTTACATTTAGAAATTTAGTCTCAGAATAATAATAATAATAATAATAAGTTTAAATAGGATTTCAGTAAGTTGGCTTTCTCAAGCCAACCTAACTAGAATGTACATTTCCTGAAGAAAATGTGAGTGGTGCTTGCCGTGGCAAAATTTCTTACCACAATGTCCCACCTACTGCCCAAAGTTGAAAGAGGCCACCCCCATGACAGTAGGATGTTCTGGTGCAGAGATATTGGTGTTGTTCCATGGTTGCTAGGGAAACCCATCTGGTTGCTAGGCAGTTACCAAGGTGACAGGCAACAATGCACCTTATCATCCTGAGTGAAATAAGTCAACCCGGAAGTCTCTGTGATTTTCTTGTGCAGAGATATGTGATTTGTTTCTTGGTTGCTAGGGTAACCCCATCTGGTTGCTAGGCAGTTACCAAGGTGACAGCCAATAATGCTCCTTGCCATCCTGAGTGAAATAAGTCAACCCGGAAGTCTCTGTGATTTTCTAGTACATAGATATGTGATTTGTTACTTGGTTGCTAGGATAACCCCATCTGGTTGCTAGGCAGTTACCAGGGTGATATTTATCAAGTCTACATTCCATCCTGAGTGAAATAAGTCAACCCGGAAGTCTCTGTGATTTTCTTGTGCAGAGATATGTGATTTGTTTCTTGGTTGCTAGGGTAACCCCATCTGGTTGCTAGGCAGTTACCAAGGTGACAGCCAACAATGCTCCTTGCCATCCTGAGTGAAATAAGTCAACCCGGAAGTCTCTGTGATTTTCTTGTGCAGAGATATGTGATTTGTTTCTTGGTTGCTAGGGTAAGCCCATCTGGTTGCTAGGCAGTTACCTAGGTGACAGGCAACAATGCTCCTTGCCATCCTGAGTAAAATAAGTCAACCCGGAAGTCTCTGTGATTTTCTTGTGCAGAGATATGTGATTTGTTTCTTGGTTGCTAGGGTAACCCCATCTGGTTGCTAGGCAGTTACCTACGTGATACTCATAAGGCCCCTTGCAATCCTTTGAGAAATATTTCAACCCCTATGTCTCTACGATGTTCTGGTTGAAAGATATGTGATTTGTTACTTGGTTACTAGGGTAACCCCATCTGGTTGCTAGGCAGTTACCAAGGTGACAGCCAACAATGCTCCTTGCCATCCTGAGTGAAATAAGTCAACCCGGAAGTCTCTGTGATTTTCTTGTGCAGAGATATTTGATTTGTTTCTTGGTTGCTAGGGTAACCCCATCTGGTTGCTAGGCAGTTATCAAGGTGACAGGGAACAATGCTCCTTGCCATCCTGAGTGAAATAAGTCAACCCGGAAGTCTCTACGTCATTCTGATCCTAAGATACACATCTTAGTGATTTTGAATGGATGTCAATGGTTCTTTGTTGCTAGGGTGCGTTAAATGGTTGCTAGGGCGTGGCTAAGTAGTTCACATGATGAAAGCTGAAGACTGATTACTCACCCAATTAAAACAAAGCAACTATCATGTCTCTAGGACATTCTGATCTGAAGATATCTTACTGTAATTGAAATCAATAAATGTGGTTGCTAGGGTGCTCTAAATTGTTGCTAGGGAGTGGCTTGGCAGCTGCCAATGATGAATCTCCAAAGGCTGCTTGTCAGTATGAATGATATAAACCAACTCCCATGCCTCTGTGACATTAAGAATGGAAGATATCTCTCTTTGTATTTTGGTTGCTAAGGTGCTTGAAAATGGTTGCTAGGGAGGGGCTAGGAAGTGTTGAGGGGATTCATGATTGGCTGTTTTACTGCCCCAAGTCAAACGAGACCACCCTCGTGTTTCTATGATAATTCAGTCTGGAGAAATCCCTTTGATCTCTTTCAATGGAAGTCTATGGGACTTGTTGCTAAGGTGCTGTAAATGGTTGCTAGGGCGTGGCTTGATAGCTTCACAATGATCCTGAGAGACTGATTGGTCGTCTGAGTAAAATGAGCCCGCCCCTTTGTCTCTAAGACACTGTGATCCAGAGTTATGTTCAATACAAAATGTACCATAGACTTAACATTGGGGCAAATTTGGGCAGCTCCTGCCCCCAAGGGGTGCAACTTTTACCCCATTGTGAGGTATGTTCTCACAGAGCCTGTCAGCCTCTTCAAATGTGGCAAATCACACGTGTCTGTGAAATCCATGCTCTGAGCTATGACTTGTCAAATTTGGCTCAATGTTAAGTCAATGGGATGTTTTGCACAATTTTTTGCCCCTGGGGCAAATACCGTACCCCCGATCACTTATAGAAGTCAAAGCACACCATTCCCAAATAATCCGCACGATTTGACGCCTTATTTGTGGGTCTGCGACCAAAAAATTTTTCAAAAATTCCATTGACTTACATTGGGGCAACTTTGGGCAGCTACTGCCCCCCAGGGGTAAAACTTTTACCCCATTGTGAGGTATGTTCTCAGAGAGCCTGTCAGCCTCTTCAAATGTGGTAAATCACATGTCTCTGTGAAATCCTCGCTCTGAGCTATAACTCGTCAAAGTTTGGCTCAATGTTAAGTCAATGGGATTTTTTTGCCCAATTTTTTGCCCCTGGGGCAAACACCGTACCCCCGATCGCTTATAAAAGTCATAGCACACCTCTCCTCAATGAGCCGCACGATTTGACACCTCATTCATGGGTCTACGCCAAAAGGTGCGGGACGAGTTAGGTGCCGAAGTTTTGTACGGAAGAAGAAGAAGAAGAAGAAGAAGAAAAATAAGTATGTGAGATTACAATAGTGTTGCTTTGCAAGCACCACTAACTAGATAGGTACATTTCCTGAAGAAAATGTGAGTGGTGCTTGCCGTGGCAAAATTTCTTACCACAATGTCCCACCTACTGCCCAAAGTTGAAAGAGGCCATCCCCATGACAGTAGGATGTTCTGGTGCAGAGATATAGGTGTTGTTCCATGGTTGCTAGGGAAACCCATCTGGTTGATATGCAGTTACTAAGGTGACAGCCACTAACGCTACTTGCCATCCTGAGTAAAATAAGTCAACCCGGAAGTCTCTACGATTTTCTAGTACAGAGATATGTGATTTGTTACTTGGTTGCTAGGGTAAACCCTTCTGGTCGCTAGGAAGTTACCAAGGGGAAAGCCAACAATGCTCCTTGCCATCCTGAGTGAAATAAGTCAACCCGGAAGTCTCTGTGATTTTCTTGTGCAGAGATATGTGATTTGTTTCTTGGTTGCTAGGGTAACCCCATCTGGTTGCTAGGCAGTTACCAAGGTGACAGGCAACAATGCTCCTTGCCATCCTGAGTGAAATAAGTCAACCCGGAAGTCTCTGTGATTTTCTTGTGCAGAGATATGTGATTTGTTTCTTGGTTGCTAGGGTAACCCCATCTGGTTGCTAGGCAGTTACCAAGGGGCAAGACAACAATGCTCCTTGCCATCCTAAATGAAATAAGTCAACACGGAATCACTACAATTTTCTGGTTCAGAGATATATGATTAGTTACTTGGTTGCTAGGGTAACCCCATCTGGTTGCTAGGCAGTTACCAAGGTGACAGCCAACAATGCTCCTTGCCATCCTGAGTGAAATAAGTCACCCCGGAAGTCTCTGTGATTTTCGTGTGCAGAGATATGTGATTTGTTTCTTGGTTGCTAGGGTAACCCCATCTGGTTGCTAGGCAGTTACCAAGGTGGCAGGCAACAATGCTCCTTGCCATCCTGAGTGAAATAAGTCAACCTGGAAATCTCTGTGATTTTCTTGTGCAGAGATATGTGATTTGTTTCTTGGTTGCTAGGGTAACCCCATTTGGTTGCTAGGCAGTTACCAAAGTAACATCCAACAATGCTCCTTGCCATCTTGAGTGAAATAAGTCAACTCGGAAGTCTCTACGATTTTGTAGTGCAAAGATATGAGATTTGTTACTTGGTTGCTATGGTAAACCCATCTGGTTGCTAGGCAGTTACCAGGGTGATATTTATCAAGTCTACTTTCCATCCTGAGTGAAATAAGTCAACTCGGAAGTCTCTATGACATTCTGATCCTAAGATACACATCTTAGTGATTTTGAATGGATGTCAATGGTGTTTTGTTGCTAGGGTACTTTAAATGGTTGCTAGGGCATGGCTAAGTAGTTCATATGATGAAAGCTGAAGACTGGTTACTCACCCAATGAAAACAAAGCAACTATCATGTCTCTAGGACATTCTGATCTGAAGATATCTTACTGTAATTGAAATCAATAAATGTGGTTGCTAGGGTGCTCTAAATTGTTGCTAGGGAGTGGCTTGGCAGCTGCCAATGATGAATCACCAAAGGCTGCTTGTCAGTATGAATGATATAAACCAACTCCCATGCTTCTGTGACATTCAGAATGGAAGATATCTCTCTTTGGATTTTGGTTGCTAAGGTGCTCGAAAATGGTTGCTAGGGAGGGGCTAGGAAGTTTTGAGGGGATTCATGATTGGCTGTTTTACTGCCCCAAGTCAAATGAGACCACCCTCGTGTTTCTATGATAATTCAGTCCGGAGAAATCCCTTTGATCTCTTTCAATGGAAGTCTATGGGACTTGTTGCTAAGGTACTGTAAATGGTTGCTAGGGCGTGGCTTGATAGCTTCACAATGATCCTGAGAGACTGATTGGTCGTCTGAGTAAAATGAGCCCGCCCCCTTGTCTCTAAGACACTGTGATCCAGAGTTATGTTCAATACACAATTTACCATAGACTTAACATTGTGGCAAATTTGGGCAGGTCCTGCCCCCAAGGGGTGCAACTTTTACCCCATTGTGAGGTATGTTCTCACAGAGCCTGTCAGCCTCTTCAAATGTGGTAAATCACACGTCTGTGTGATATCCTCGCTCTGAGCTATGACTCGTCAAAGTTCGGCGCAATGTTAAGTCAATGGGATTTTTTGCCCAATTTTTTGCCCCTGGGGCAAATACCATACCCCCGATCGCTTATAAAAGTCATAGAACACCATTCCCAAATAATCCGCACGATTTGACGCCTCATTCGTGGGTCTGTGACCAAAAAATTTTGCAAAAAATTCCATTGACTTACATTGGGGCAACTTTGGGCAGCTCCTGCCCCCCAGGGGTAAAAGTTTTACCCCATTGTGAGGTATGTTCTCACAGAGCCTGTCAGCCTCTTCAAATCTCGTAAATCACACGTCTCTGCGAAATCCTCGCTCTGAGCTATGACTCGTCAAAGTTCGGCTCAATGTTAAGTCAATGGGATTTTTTGCCCAGTTTTTTGCCCCTGGGGCAAACACCGTACCCCCGATCGCTTATAAAAGTCATAGCACACCTCTCCTCAATGAGCCGCATGATTTGACACCTCATTCATGGGTCTACGCCAAAAGGTGCGGGACGAGTTAGGTGCCGAAGTTTTGTACGGAAGAAGAAGAAGAAGAAGAAGAAGAAGAAAAATAAGTATGTGAGATTACAATAGTGTTGCTTTGCAAGCACCACTAACTAGATAGGTACATTTCCTGAAGAAAATGTGAGTGGTGCTTGCCGTGGCAAAACTCGTCAAATAGCATTTCCTAACTTGTTTCTAAGCACTAAAATAAAGGTCATAGAATGTTGCTAACATGTGTTTTTCATGATGGTAGCACATTTTAGAATGTTTTAGCACTTCACTAGGTGAAGCTATCATGTGTTAGAATGATACTAGCACGTTTTAGCATGTTTTAGCACTTTGTTTGGCAATGCTAACATGTGTTAGCATGATGCCAGCACATTTTAACATGTTTTAGCAATCCCCTAAGCAATGCTAACATGCATTAGCATAATGCTAGCATGTTTTAACATATTTTAGCACTTCGCTAAGCGATGCTAACATGTATTAGCATGATGTTAGCACGTTTTCAACATATTTTAGCAATCCCCTAAGCAATGCTAACCTGCATTAGCATAATGCTAGCACATTTTAACATGTTTTAGCACTTTGCTAGGCAATGCCAGCATGTGTTAGCATGATGCTAGCACATTTTTAGCATGTTTTAACATTTTGATAGGCACTACTAGCATGTGTTAGCATGTTGTTAGCACGTTTTTAGCATGTTTTAGCAATCCCCTAAGCAATGCTAATATGAATTAGCATAATGCTAGCACGTTTTAACATGTTTTAGCACTTCGCTAGGCGATGCCAGCATGTGTTAGCATGATGCTAACACATTTTAGCATGTTTTAGCACTTCACTAGGCGATGCAAACATGTGTTAGCATGATGCTAGCATGTTTTTAATATGTTTTAGCAATCCCCTAAGCAATGCCAGCATGCATTAGCATAATGCTAGCATGTTTTAACATTTTTTAGCACTTCGCTAGGTGATGCCAGCATGTGTTAGCATGATGCTAGCACGTTTTTAGCATGTTTTAACACTTCGCTAGGCAATACTAGCATGTGTTAGCATGTTGTTAGCACGTTTTTAGCATGTTTTAGCACTTCGCTAGGCGATGCCAACATGTTTTAGCATGTAGCTAGCATGTTTTTAGCATGTTTTATCACTTCGCTAGGCGATGCCAGCATGTGTTAGCATGTTGCTAACACGTTTATAGCATGTTTTAGCACTTCGCTAGGTGATGCCAGCATATGTTAGCATGATGCTAGCACATTTTTAGCATGTTTTAGGGTGTGGCTATGAAGATTTTTATTGGCTGCTTGATAAAAGAAATCCTCTGAGGGAGAGAGAGCGAGAGACGCAGGGCTGACAGGCCCTTTATTGTCTGTGTGTGTGAAAATGTCAGTTGGGATTTAAATTTCTGAACATTCCGCAATGTAAAGTCAATGGGACTTTTTTGGCCTCTTTTTCGTCCGCTGTTCGAACATCGTACACCCGATCGCTTAGAAAAGTCATAGCACACCTCTCCTCAATGAGCCGCACGATTTGACACCTCATTCATGGGTCTACGCCAAAAGGTGCGGGACGAGTTAGGTGCCGAAGTTTTGTACGGAAGAAGAAGAAGAAGAAGAAAAATAAGTATGTGAGATTACAATAGTGTTGCTTTGCAAGCACCACTAATAATAATAATAATAAGTATGCAAGAGAACAATAGTGATGCTTTGCCTATGGCAAGCACCACTAACTAGATTAAAAAGTTTGAGTACAAACTTTAGGTTGGCTTGAGAAAGCCTAGCATAAAGTTTGAAGTAGTTGTAAAAGTTTGAAGATTTAAGGTTTTTAGTTTGATGTAATTATAAGTAGTAGTTTTCAAAGTTTAGAGATTATAAAACCATTCAGTCTATCAAGTAGATTAGATAGGTAGATAGATAGATATTGACCCTCAGATAGATAGATAGATATTGACCCTCAGATAAAAAGATAGATAGATAGATAGATAGATAGATAGATAGATAGATAGATAGATAGATAGATATTGACCATCAGATAGATAGATAGATAGATAGATAGTTATTGACCCTCAGATAGATAGATAGATAGATAGACAGAGTATGACCCACAGATAGATAGACAGATAGTTATTGACCCACAGATAGATAGATAGATATTGACCCTCAGATAGATAGATAGACAGATAGATAGATAGATAGATAGATAGACAGATAGATATTGACCCTCAGATAGATAGATAGATAGTCATTGACCCTTAGATAGATAGATAGATAGATAGATAGATAGATAGATAGATAGATAGTTATTGACCCACAGATAGATAGATAGATATTGACCCTCAGATAGATAGATAGACAGATATATAGATAGACAGATAGATATTGACCCTCAGAAAGATAGATTGATAGATAGACAGACAGATAGATAGATATATTATTTTTTACTTGGTTGCTAGGGTAACCCAATCTGGTTGCTAAGCAGTTTCCAGGGTGATCCTTATCAAGCCTCCTTTTCATTCTGAGTGAATAAAGTCAACCCGGAAGTCTCTACGATTTTCTGGTTCAAAGATATGTGATTTGTTACTTGGTTGCTAGGGTAACCACATCTGGTTGCTAGGTAGTTACCAGAGTGATACATATCAAGGCTACTTTCCATCTAGAGTGAAATAAGTGAAACAGGAAGTCGCTACGATTTTCTGGTGCAGAGTTATGTGATTTGTTACTTGGTTGCTAGGGTAAGCCCTTGTCGTTGCTAGGCAGTTACCAGAGTGATACTTTTCAAGACTGCTTGCTATCCTGAGTGAAATAAGTGAAACAGGAAGTCTCTACGATTTTCTGGTGCAGAGATATGTGATTTGTTACTTGGTTGCTAGGGTAAACCCATCTGGTTGCTAGGCAGTTACCAAAGTGATACTCATAAGGCTCCTTGCAAATCTGAGTGAAATATGTCAACCCCTAAGTCTCTACGATGTTCTGGTTCAAAGATATGTGATTTGTTACTTGGTTGCTAGGGTAACCCTGTCTGGTTGCTATGCAGTTACCAGGGTGATACATATCAAGGCTCCTTGCAATCCTGAGTGAAATATGTGAAACAGGAAGTCTCTACGATTTTCTGGTGCAGAGATATGTGATTTGTAACTTGGTTGCTAGGGTAACCCCATCTGGTTGCTAGGCAGTTACCAAGGTGATACTCATAAGGCCCCTTGCAATCCTGTGTGAAATATGTCAACCCCTAAGTCTCTACAATGTTCTGGTTCAAAGATATGTGATTTGTTACTTGGTTGCTAGGGTAACCACATCTGGTTGCTAGGCAGTTACCAGAGTGATACATATCAAGCCTCCTTTCCATCCTGAGTGAAATAAGTGAAACAGGAAGTCTCTACGATTTTCTGGTGCAAAGATATGTGATTTGTTACTTGGTTGCTAGGGTAACCACATCTGGTTGCTAGGCAGTTACCAAAGTGATACTCATAAGGCCCCTTGCAATCCTGTGTGAAATATGTCAACCCCTAAGTCTGTACCATGTTCTGGTTCAAAGATATGTGATTTGTTACTTGGTTGCTAGGGTAACCACATCTGGTTACTAGGCAGTTACCAGAGTGATACATATCAAGGCTACTTTCCATCCTGAGTGAAATAAGTGAAACAGGAAGTCTGTATGATTTTCTGGTGGAGAGATATGTTATTTGTTATTTGGTTGCTAGGGTAACCCTGTCTGGTTGCTATGCAGTTACTAGGGTGATACTTGTAAAGCCTCCTTTCCATACTGAGTGAATCAAGTAAACCTGGAAGCTACTATACTGTGGCTATGAAGATTTTAGGTCATTACTTATTGGCTGCTTGATAAAATAAATCCTCTGAGGGAGAGAGAGAGGGAGAGACGCAGGGCTGACAGGCCCTTTTTTTGTCTGTGTGTGTGAAAATGTCAGTTGGGATTTAAATTTCTGAACATTCCGCAATGTTAAGTCAATGGGAGTTTTTCCGAGTTTTGATCGTCATTTTTAGGAAAACCGTAAGTCCGATCAGTTAGAAAAGATATAGCACACTATTCGGGATTAGTCTGAAGGTCTGTGCCGAGTTTGGTGCATGTAGCTTAAAAGCTCTAGGAGGAGTTAGATTTAGAAATTTAGTCTCAGAAGAATAATAATAATAACTAGAATGTACATTTCCTGAAGAAAATGTGAGTGGTGCTTGCCGTGGCAAAATTTCTTACCACAATATCCCACCTACTGCCCAAAGTTGAAAGACGCTACCCCCATGACAGTAGTATGTTCTGGTGCAGAGATATTGGTGTTGTTCCATGGTTGCTAGGGTAACCCCATCTGGTTGCTAGGCAGTTACCAAGGTGACAGCCAACAATGCTCCTTGCCATCCTGAGTGAAATAAGTCAACCCGGAAGTCTCTGTGATTTTCTTGTGCAGAGATATGTGATTTGTTTCTTGGTTGCTAGGTTAACCCCATCTGGTTGCTAGGCAGTTACCAAGGTGACAGGCAACAATGCACCTTATCATCCTGAGTGAAATAAGTCAACCCGGAAGTCTCTGTGATTTTCTTGTGCAGAGATATGTGATTTGTTTATTGGTTGCTAGGGTAACCCCATCTGGTTGCTAGGCAGTTACCAAGGTGACAGCCAACAATGCTCCTTGCCATCCTGAGTGAAATAAGTCAACCCGGAAGTCTCTGTGATTTTCTAGTACATAGATATGTGATTTGTTACTTGGTTGCTAGGATAACCCCATCTGGTTGCTAGGCAGTTACCAGGGTGATATTTATCAAGACTACATTCCATCCTGAGTGAAATAAGTCAACCCGGAAGTCTCTGTGATTTTCTTGTGCAGAGATAGGTGATTTGTTTCTTGGTTGCTAGGGTAACCCCATCTGGTTGCTAGGCAGTTACCAAGGTGACAGCCAACAATGCTCCTTGCCATCCTGAGTGAAATAAGTCAACCCGGAAGTCTCTGTGATTTTCTTGTGCAGAGATATGTGATTTGTTTCTTGGTTGCTAGGGAAACCCCATCTGGTTGCTAGGCAGTTACCAAGGTGACAGGCAACAATGCTCCTTGCCATCCTGGGTGAAATAAGTCAAACCAGAAGTCTCTGTGATTTTCTTGTGCAGAGATATGTGATTTGTTTCTTGGTTGCTAGGGTAATCCCATTTGGTTGCTAGGCAGTTACCAGGGTGATATTTATCAAGTCTACTTTCCATCCTAAGTAAAATAAGTCAACCCTGAAGTCTCTACGTCATTCTGATCCTAAGATAGACATCTTAGTGATTTTGAATGGATGTCAATGGTTCTTTGTTGCTAGGGTGCTTTTATTGGCTGCTAGGGCATGGCTAAGTAGTTCACCTGATGAAAGCTGAAGACTGATTACTCACCCAATGAAAACAAAGCAACTATCATGTCTCTAGGACATTCTGATGTGAAGATATCTTACTGTAATTGAAATCAATAAATGTTGTTGCTAGGGTGCCCTAAATTGTTGCTAGGGAGTGGCTTGGCAGCTGCCAATGATGAATCTCCAAAGGCTGCTTGTCAGTATGAATGATATAAACCAACTCCCATGCCTCTGTGACATTCAGAATGGAAGATATCTGTCTTTGGATTTTGGTTGCTAAGGTGCTCGAAAATGGTTGCTAGGGAGGGGCTAGGAAGTGTTGAGGGGATTCATGATTGGCTGTTTTACTGCCCCAAGTCAAACGAGACCACCCTCGTGTTTCTATGATAATTCAGTCCAGAGAAATCCCTTTGATCTCTTTCAATGGAAGTCTATGGGACTTGTTGCTAAGGTACTGTAAATGGTTGCTAGGGCGTGGCTTGATAGCTTCACAATGATCCTGAGAGACTGATTGGTCGTCTGAGTAAAATGAGCCCGCCCCCTTGTCTCTAAGACACTGTGATCCAGAGTTATGTTCAATACAAAATCTACCATAGACTTAACATTGGGGCAAATTTGGGCAGCTCCTGCCCCCCAGGGGTAAAACTTTTACCCCATTGTGAGGTATGTTCTCACAGAGCCTGTCAGCCTCTTCAAATGTGGTAAATCACACGTCTCTGTGAAATCCTCGCTCTGAGCTATAACTCGTCAAAGTTCGGCTCAATGTTAAGTCAATGGGATTTTTTGCCCAATTTTTTGCCCCTGGGGCAAATACCGTACCCCCGATCACTTATAGTAGCCATAGCACACCATTCCCAAATAATCTGCACGATTTGACGCCTCATTTGTGGGTCTGTGAGCAAAAAATTTTTCAAAAAATTCCATTGACTTACATTGGGGCAACTTTGGGCAGCTCCTGCCCCCCAGGGGTAAAACTTTTACCCCATTGTGAGGTATGTTCTCAGAGAGCCTGTCAGCCTCTTCAAATGTGGTAAATCACACGTCTCTGTGAAATCCTCGCTCTGAGCTATAACTCGTCAAAGTTTGGCTCAATGTTAAGTCAATGGGATTTTTTTGCCCAATTTTTTGCCCCTGGGGCAAACACCGTACCCCCGATCGCTTAGAAAAGATATAGCACACCTCTCCTCAATGAGCCGCACGATTTGATGCCTCACTCAGAGGTCTGTGACAAAAGCTGCGGGAGGAGTAGCGCGCCAAACTATGTGTGGAAAAATAATAATAATTATAATAATAATAATAAGTATGCAAGAGAACAATAGTGATGCTTTGCCTATGGCAAGCACCACTAACTAGAATGTACATTTCCTGAAGAAAATGTGAGTGGTGCTTGCCGTGGCAAAACTCGTCAAATAGCATTTCCTAACTTGTTTCTAAGCACTAAAATAAAGGTCATAGAATGTTGCTAACATGTGTTTTTCATGATGGTAGCACATTTTAGAATGTTTTAGCACTTCACTAGGTGAAGCTATCATGTGTTAGAATGATACTAGCACGTTTTAGCATGTTTTAGCACTTTGTTTGGCAATGCTAACATGTGTTAGCATGATGCCAGCACATTTTAACATGTTTTAGCAATCCCCTAAGCAATGCTAACATGCATTAGCATAATGCTAGCATGTTTTAACATATTTTAACACTTCGCTAAGCGATGCTAACATGTATTAGCATGATGTTAGCACGTTTTCAACATATTTTAGCAATCCCCTAAGCAATGCTAACCTGCATTAGCATAATGCTAGCACATTTTAACATGTTTTAGCACTTTGCTAGGCAATGCCAGCATGTGTTAGCATGATGCTAGCACATTTTTAGCATGTTTTAACATTTTGATAGGCACTACTAGCATGTGTTAGCATGTTGTTAGCACGTTTTTAGCATGTTTTAGCAATCCCCTAAGCAATGCTAATATGAATTAGCATAATGCTAGCACGTTTTAACATGTTTTAGCACTTCGCTAGGCGATGCCAGCATGTGTTAGCATGATGCTAACACATTTTAGCATGTTTTAGCACTTCACTAGGCGATGCAAACATGTGTTAGCATGATGCTAGCATGTTTTTAATATGTTTTAGCAATCCCCTAAGCAATGCCAGCATGCATTAGCATAATGCTAGCATGTTTTAACATTTTTTAGCACTTCGCTAGGTGATGCCAGCATGTGTTAGCATGATGCTAGCACGTTTTTAGCATGTTTTAACACTTCGCTAGGCAATACTAGCATGTTTTAGCATGTTGTTAGCACGTTTTTAGCATGTTTTAGCACTTCGCTAGGCGATGCCAACATGTTTTAGCATGTAGCTAGCATGTTTTTAGCATGTTTTATCACTTCGCTAGGCGATGCCAGCATGTGTTAGCATGTTGCTAACACGTTTATAGCATGTTTTAGCACTTCGCTAGGTGATGCCAGCATATGTTAGCATGATGCTAGCACATTTTTAG
>JAVLUX010000151.1:1352500-1452500 GCA_032164185.1 Moxostoma hubbsi | reverse complement strand
GATATTGACCCTCAGATAGATAGATAGATAGATAGATATTGACCCTCAGATAGATAGATAGATAGATAGATAGATAGATAGATAGAGTATGACCCATAGATAGATAGATAGATAGATAGATAGATAGATATTGACCCTCAGATAGATAGATAGATAGATAGATAGATAGTTATTGACCATCAGATAGATAGATAGATAGATAGATAGATAGATAGTTATTGACCATCAGATAGATATATAGATAGATAGATAGATAGATAGATAGATAGATAGATAGATAGATAGATAGATAGATAGATAGATAGATATTGACCATTAGATAGATAGATAGATAGATAGATAGATAGATAGATATTGATCCTCAGATAGATAGATAGATATTGACCCTCAGATAGATAGATAGATAGATAGATAGATAGAAAGATAGAAAGATAGAAAGATAGATTGATAGTCATTGACCATTAGATAGATAGATAGATATTGACCGTCAGATATATAGATAGATAGATAGATAGTCATTGACCCTGAGATATAGATAGATAGAGTATGAACCACAGATAGATAGATAGATAGATAGTTATTGACCCGCAGATAGTTAGATAGATAGATAGATATTGACCCTCAGATAGATAGATAGATAGATAGATAGATAGATAGATAGATAGATAGATAGATAGTCATTGACTCTTAGATAGATAGATAGATAGATATTGACCGTCAGATATATAGATAGACAGATAGTCATTGACCCTGAGATATAGATAGATAGAGTATGACCCACAGATAGATAGATAGATAGTTATTGACCCGCAGATAGTTAGATAGATAGATAGATAGATAGATAGATAGATAGATAGATAGATCATTTTTTACTTGGTTGCTAGGGTAACCCAATCTGGTTGCTAGGCAGTTTCCAGGGTGATCCTTATCAAGCCTCCTTTTCATTCTGAGTGAATAAAGTCAACCCGGAAGTCTCTATGATTTTCTGTTGCATTGATATGTGATTTGTTACTTGGTTGCTAGGGTAACCATATCTGGTTGATAGGCAGTTACCAGAGTGATATATATCAAGGCTACTTTCCATCTTGAGTAAAATAAGTGAAACAGGAAGTCTTTACGATTTTCTGGTGCAGAGTTATGTGATTTGTTACTTGGTTGCTAGGGTAAGCCCTTGTCGTTGCTAGGCAGTTACCAGAGTGATACTTTTCAAGACTCCTTGCTATCCTGAATGAAATAAGTCAAACAGGAAGTGTTTACGATGTTCTGGTGAAGAGATATATTATTTGTTACTTGGTTGCTAGGGTAACCCCATCTGGTTGCTATGCAGTTACCAGGGTGATACTTATCAAGCCTCCTTTCCATCCTGAGTGAATTATGTCAACACGGAAGTCTCTACGATTTTCTGTTGCAGAGATATGTGATTTGTTACTTGGTTGCTAGGGTATCCCTGTCTGGTTGCTATGCAGTTACCAGGGTGATACTTATCAAGCCTCCTTTCCATCCTGAGTGAATTATGTCAACCCGGAAGTCTCTACGATTTTCTGGTGCAGAGATATGTGATTTGTTACTTGGTTGCTAGGGTAACCGCATCTGGTTGCTAGGCAGTTACCAAAGTGATACTCATAAGGCTCCTTGCAATCCTGTGTGAAATATGTCAACCCCTAAGTCTCTACGATGTTCTGGTTCAAAGATATGTGATTTGTTACTTGGTTGCTAGGGTAACCGCATCTGGTTGCTAGGCAGTTACCAGAGTGATACATATCAAGGCTACTTTCCATCCTGAGTGAATTAAGTGAAACAGGTAGTCTCTACGATTTTCTGGTGCAGAGATATGTGATTTGTTATTTGGTTGCTAGGGTAACCCCGTCTGGTTGCTAGGCAGTTACCAGAGTGATACATATCAAGGCTACTTTCCATCCTGAGTGAATAAAGTCAACCCTGAAGTCTCTATGATTTTCTGTTGCAGAGATATGTGATTTGTTACTTGGTTGCTAGGGTTATCACATCTGGTTGCTAGGCAGTTACCAGAGTGATACATATCAAGGCTACTTTCCATCCTGAGTGAAATAAGTCAACCCGGAAGTCTCTCTGATTTTCTGTTGCAGAGATATGTGATTTGTTACTTGGTTGCTAGGGTAATCACATCTGGTTGCTAGGCAGTTACCAGAGTGATACATATCAAGGCTACTTTCCATCCTGAGTGAAATAAGTGAAACAGGACGTCAGTATGATTTTCTGGTGCAGAGATATGTGATTTGTTACTTGGTTGCTAGGGTAACCCCATCTGGTTGCTAGGCAGTTACCAGAGTGATACATATCAAGGCTACTTTCCATCCTGAGTGAAATAAGTGAAACAGGAAGTCTGTATGATTTTCTGGTGCAGAAATATGTGATTTGTTATTTGGTTGCTAGGGTAACCCTGTCTGGTTGCTATGCAGTTACCAGGGTGATACTTATCAAGCCTCCTTTCCATACTGAGTGAACAAAGTCAACCTGGAAGCTACTATACTGTGGCTATGAAGATTTTAGGTCATTACTTATTGGCTGCTTGATAAAATAAATCCTCTGAGGGAGAGAGAGAGGGAGAGACGCAGGGCTGACAGGCCCTTTTTTGTCTGTGTGTGTGAAAACGTCAGTTGGGATTTAAATTTCTGAACATTCCGCAATGTTAAGTCAATGGGAGTTTTTCCGAGTTTTGATCGTCATTTTTAGGAAAACCGTAAGTCCAATCAGTTAGAAAAGATATAGCACACTATTCGGGATTAGTCTGAAGGTCTGTGCCGAGTTTGGTGCATGTAGCTTAAAAGCTCTAGGAGGAGTTAGATTTAGAAATTTAGTCTCAGAAGAATAATAATAATATTAAGTTTAAATAGGATTTCAGTAAGTTGGCTTTCTCAAGCCAACCTAACTAGATTAAAAAGTTTGAGTACAAACTTTAGGTTGGCTTGAGAAAGCCTAGCATAAAGTTTGAAGTAGTTGTAAAAGTTTGAAGATTTACGGTTTCTAGTTTGATGTAATTATAAGTAGTAGTTTTCAAAGTTCAAAGTTTAGAGATTATAAAACCATTCAGTCTATCAAATAGATTAGATAGATAGATAGATAGATAGATAGATAGATAGATAGATAGATAGATAGATAGATAGATAGATAGATAGATAGATAGATAGATATTGACCCTCAGATAGATAGATAGATATTGACCCTCAGATAGATAGATAGATAGATAGATAGATAGATAGATAGATAGATAGAGTATGACCCATAGATAGATAGATAGATAGATAGATATTGACCCTCAGATAGATAGATAGATAGATAGATAGATAGATAGATAGATAGATAGATAGATAGTTATTGACCATCAGATAGATATATAGATAGATTGTTATTGACCATCAGATAGATAGATAGATAGATAGATAGATAGATAGACAGATATTGACCATTAGATAGATAGATAGATAGATATTGATCCTCAGATAGATAGATAGATATTGACCCTCAGATAGATAGATAGATAGATAGATAGAAAGATAGAAAGATAGATTGATAGTCATTGACCCTTAGATAGATAGATAGATATTGACCGTCAGATATATAGATAGATAGATAGTCATTGACCCTGAGATATAGATAGATAGAGTATGAACCACAGATAGGTAGATAGATAGATAGATAGTTATTGACCCGCAGATAGCTAGATAGATAGATAGATAGATATTGACCCTCAGATAGATAGATAGATAGATAGATAGTCATTGACCCTTAGATAGATAGATATTGACCGTCAGATATATAGATAGACAGATAGTCATTGACCCTGAGATATAGATAGATAGAGTATGACCCACAGATAGGTAGATAGATAGATAGATAGTTATTGACCCGCAGATAGCTAGATAGATAGATAGATAGATATTGACCCTCAGATAGATAGATAGATAGATAGATAGTCATTGACCCTTAGATAGATAGATATTGACCGTCAGATATATAGATAGACAGATAGTCATTGACCCTGAGATATAGATAGATAGAGTATGACCCACAGATAGGTAGATTGATAGTTATTGACCCGCAGATAGTTAGATAGATAGATAGATAGATATTGACCCTCAGATAGATAGATAGATAGATATTGACCATCAGATAGATAGATAGATAGATAGATAGATAGATATATCATTTTTTACTTGGTTGCTAGGGTAACCCAATCTGGTTGCTAGGCAGTTTCCAGGGTGATCCTTATCAAGCCTCCTTTTCATTCTGAGTGAATAAAGTCAACCCGGAAGTCTCTATGATTTTCTGTTGCATAGATATGTGATTTGTTACTTGGTTGCTAGGGTAACCATATCTGGTTGATAGGCAGTTACCAGAGTGATATATATCAAGGCTACTTTCCATCTTGAGTGAAATAAGTGAAACAGGATGTCTCTATGATTTTCTGGTGCAGAGATATGTGACTTGTTACTTGGTTGCTAGGGTAAACACATCTGGTTACTAGGCAGTTACCAAAGTGATACTCATAAGGCTCCTTGCAATCCTGTGTGAAATATGTCAACCCCTAAGTCTCTACGATGTTCTGGTTCAAAGATATGTGATTTGTTACTTGGTTGCTAAGGTAACCCTGTCTGGTTGCTATGCAGTTACCAGAGTGATACATATCAAGGCTACTTTCCATCCTGAGTGAAATAAGTGAAACAGGTAGTCTCTACGATATACTGGTGCAGATATATGTGATTTGTTACTTGGTTGCTAGGGTAACCCCGTCTGGTTGCTAGGCAGTTACCAGAGTGATACATATCAAGGCTACTTTCCATCCTGAGTGAATCAAGTCAACCCGGAAGTCTCTATGATTTTCTGATGCAGAGATATGTGATTTGTTACTTGGTTGCTAGGGTAATCACATCTGGTTGCTAGGCGGTTACCAGAGTGATACATATCAAGGCTACTTTCCATCCTGAGTGAAATAAGTCAACCCGGAAGTCTCTCTGATTTTCTGTTGCAGAGATATGTGATTTGTTACTTGGTTGCTAGGGTAATCACATCTGGTTGCTAGGCAGTTACCAGAGTGATACATATCAAGGCTACTTTCCATCCTGAGTGAAATAAGTGAAACAGGAAGTCTCTATGATTTTCTGGTGCAGATATATGTGATTTGTTACTTGGTTGCTAGGGTAACCCCGTCTGGTTGCTAGGCAGTTACCAGAGTGATACATATCAAGGCTCCTTGCAATCCTGTGTGAAATATGTTAACCCCTAAGTCTCTACGATGTTCTGGTTCAAAGATATGTGATTTGTTACTTGGTTGCTAGGGTAATCGCATCTGGTTGCTAGGCAGTTACCAGAGGGATACATATCAAGGCTACTTTCCATCCTGAGTGAAATAAGTGAAACAGGAAGTCTCTATGATTTTCTGGTGCAGAGATATGTGATTTGTTACTTGGTTGCTAGGGTAAACACATCTGGTTGCTAGGCAGTTACCAAAGTGATACTCATAAGGCTCCTTGCAATCCTGTGTGAAATATGTCAACCCCTAAGTGTCTACGATGTTCTGGTTCAAAGATATGTGATTTGTTACTTGGTTGCTAAGGTAACCCTGTCTGGTTGCTATGCAGTTACCAGAGTGATACATATCAAGGCTACTTTCCATCCTGAGTGAAATAAGTGAAACAGGTAGTCTCTACGATTTTCTGGTGCAGAGATATGTGATTTGTTACTTGGTTGCTAGGGTAACCCCGTCTGGTTGCTAGGCAGTTACCAGAGTGATACATATCAAGGCTACTTTCCATCCTGAGTGAATTAAGTCAACCCGGAAGTCTCTATGATTTTCTGTTGCAGAGATATGTGATTTGTTACTTGGTTGCTAGGGTAATCACATCTGGTTGCTAGGCAGTTACCAGAGTGATACATATCAAGGCTGCTTTCCATCCTGAGTGAAATAAGTCAACCCGGAAGTCTCTTTGATTTTCTGTTGCAGAGATATGTGATTTGTTACTTGGTTGCTAGGGTAACCCCATCTGGTTGCTAGGCAGTTACCAGAGTGATACATATCAAGGCTACTTTCCATCCTGAGTGAAATAAGTGAAACAGGATGTCTGTATGATTTTCTGGTGCAGAAATATGTGATTTGTTATTTGGTTGCTAGGGTAACCCTGTCTGGTTGCTATGCAGTTACCAGGGTGATACTTATCAAGCCTCCTTTCCATACTGAGTGAATCAAGTCAACCTGGAAGCTACTATACTGTGGCTATGAAGATTTTAGGTCATTACTTATTGGCTGCTTGATAAAAGAAATCCTCTGAGGGAGAGAGAGAGGGAGAGACGCAGGGCTGACAGGCCCTTTTTCGTCTGTGTGTGTGAAAACGTCAGTTGGGATTTAAATTTCTGAACATTCCGCAATGTTAATCAATGGGAGTTTTTCCGAGTTTTGATCGTCATTTTTAGGAAAACCGTAAGTCCGATCTGTTAGAAAAGATATAGCACACTATTCGGGATTAGTCTGAAGGTCTGTGCCGAGTTTGGTGCATGTAGCTTAAAAGCTCTAGGAGGAGTTACATTTAGAAATTTAGTCTCAGAAGAATAATAATAATAATAAGTTTAAATAGGATTTCCTGAAGAAAATGTGAGTGGTGCTTGCCGTGGCAAAATTTCTTACCACAATGTCCCACCTACTGCCCAAAGTTGAAAGGGGCCATCCCCATGACAGTAGGATGTTCTGGTGCAGAGATATAGGTGTTGTTCCATGGTTGCTAGGGAAACCCATCTGGTTGATATGCAGTTACTAAGGTTACAGCCACTAACGCTACTTGCCATCCTGAGTAAAATAAGTCAACCCGGAAGTCTCTACGATTTTCTAGTACAGAGATATGTGATTTGTTACTTGGTTGCTAGGGTAAACCCTTCTGGTTGCTAGGAAGTTACCAAGGGGCAAGCCAACAATGCTCCTTGCCATCCTGAGTGAAATAAGTCAACCCGGAAGTCTCTGTGATTTTCTTGTGCAGAGATATGTGATTTGTTTATTGGTTGCTAGGGTAACCCCATCTGATTGCTAGGCAGTTACCAAGGTGACAGGCAACAATGCTCCTTGCCATCCTGAATGAAATAAGTCAACCCGGAAGTCTCTGTGATTTTCTTGTGCAGAGATATGTGATTTGTTTCTTGGTTGCTAGGGTAACCCCATCTGGTTGCTAGGCAGTTACCAAGGGGCAAGACAACAATGCTCCTTGCCATCCTAAATGAAATAAGTCAACACGGAATCACTACAATTTTCTGGTTCAGAGATATATGATTAGTTACTTGGTTGCTAGGGTAACCCCATCTGGTTGCTAGGCAGTTACCAAGGTGACAGCCAACAATGCTCCTTGCCATCCTGAGTGAAATAAGTCAACCCGGAAGTCTCTGTGATTTTCTTGTGCAGAGATATGTGATTTGTTTCTTGGTTGCTAGGGTAACCCCATCTGGTTGCTAGGCAGTTACCAAGGTGGCAGGCAACAATGCTCCTTGCCATCCTGAGTGAAATAAGTCAACCTGGAAGTCTCTGTGATTTTCTTGTGCAGAGATATGTGATTTGTTTCTTGGTTGCTAGGGTAACCCCATCAAGTTGCTAGGCAGTTACCAAGGTGACAGCCAACAATGCTCCTTGCCATCCTGAGTGAAATAATTCAACCCGGAAGTCTCTGTGATTTTCTCGTGCAGAGATATGTGATTTGTTTCTTGGTTGCTAGGGTAACCCCATCTGGTTGCTAGGCAGTTACCAAGGTGACAGCCAACAATGCTCCTTGCCATCCTGAGTGAAATAATTCAACCCGGAAGTCTCTGTGATTTTCTTGTGCAGAGATATGTGATTTGTTTCTTGGTTGCTAGGGTAACCCCATCTGGTTGCTAGGCAGTTACCAAAGTAACATCCAACAATGCTCCTTGCCATCTTGAGTGAAATAAGTCAACTCGGAAGTCTCTACGATTTTGTAGTGCAAAGATATGAGATTTGTTACTTGGTTGCTATGGTAAACCCATCTGGTTGCTAGGCAGTTACCAGGGTGATATTTATCAAGTCTACTTTCCATCCTGAGTGAAATAAGTCAACCCGGAAGTCTCTACGACATTCTGATCCTAAGATACACATCTTAGTGATTTTGAATGGATGTCAATGGTGTTTTGTTGCTAGGGTGCTTTAAATGGTTGCTAGGGCATGGCTAAGTAGTTCATTTGATGAAAGCTGAAGACTGGTTAATCACCCAATGAAAACAAAGCAACTATCATGTCTCTAGGACATTCTGATCTGAAGATATCTTACTGTAATTGAAATCAATAAATGTGGTTGCTAGGGTGCTCTAAATTGTTGCTAGGGAGTGGCTTGGCAGCTGGCAATGATGAATCACCAAAGGCTGCTTGTCAGTATGAATGATATAAACGAACTCCCATGCTTCTGTGACATTCAGAATGGAAGATATCTCTCTTTGGATTTTGGTTGCTAAGGTGCTCGAAAATGGTTGCTAGGGAGAGGCTAGGAAGTGTTGAGGGGATTCATGATTGGCTGTTTTACTGCCCCAAGTCAAATGAGACCACCCTCGTGTTTCTATGATAATTCAGTCCGGAGAAATCCCTTTGATCTCTTTCAATGGAAGTCTATGGGACTTGTTGCTAAGGTACTGTAAATGGTTGCTAGGGCGTGGCTTGATAGCTTCATAATGATCTTGAGAGACTGATTGGTCGTCTGAGTAAAATGAGCCCGCCCCCTTGTCTCTAAGACACTGTGATCCAGAGTTATGTTCAATACACAATTTACCATTGACTTAACATTGGGGCAAATTTGGGCAGCTCCTGCCCCTAAGGGGTGCAACTTTTACCCCATTGTGAGGTATGTTCTCACAGAGCCTGTCAGCCTCTTCAAATGTGGTAAATCACACGTCTGTGTGATATCCTCGCTCTGAGCTATGACTCGTCAAATTTCGGCGCAATGTTAAGTCAATGGGATTTTTTGCCCAATTTTTTGCCCCTGGGGCAAATACCATACCCCCGATCGCTTATAAAAGTCATAGCACACCATTCCCAAATAATCTGCACGATTTGATGCCTCATTCGTGGGTCTGTGACCAAAAAATTTTGCAAAAAATTCCATTGACTTACATTGGGGCAACTTTGGGCAGCTCCTGCCCCCCAGGGGTAAAAGTTTTACCCCATTGTGAGGTATGTTCTCACAAAGCCTGTCAGCCTCTTCAAATCTCATAAATCACACGTCTCTGCGAAATCCTCGCTCTGAGCTATGACTCGTCAAAGTTCGGCTCAATGTTAAGTCAATGGGATTTTTTGCCCATTTTTTTGCCCCTGGGGCAAACACCGTACCCCCGATCGCTTATAAAAGTCATAGCACACCTCTCCTCAATGAGCCGCACGATTTGACACCTCATTCATGGGTCTACGCCAAAAGGTGCGGGACGAGTTAGGTGCCGAAGTTTTGTACGGAAGAAGAAGAAGAAGAAGAAGAAGAAAAATAAGTATGTGAGATTACAATAGTGTTGCTTTGCAAGCACCACTAATAAGTTTAAATAGGATTTCAGTAATTTGGCTTTCTCAAGCCAACCTAATAATAAGTTTAAATAGGATTTCAGTAAGTTGGCTTTCTCAAGCCAACCTAATAATAAGTTTAAATAGGATTTCAGTAAGTTGGCTTTCTCAAGCCAACCTAATAATAAGTATGCAAGAGAACAATAGTGATGCTTTGCCTATGGCAAGCACCACTAATAATAATAATAATAATAAGTTTAAATAGGATTTCAGTAAGTTGGCTTTCTCAAGCCAACCTAATAAGTATGCAAGAGAACAATAGTGATGCTTTGCCCTAGCAACCATTTAAAGCACCCTAGCAACAAAGAGCCATTGACATCCTTTCAAAATCACTAAGATGTGTATCTTAGGATCAGAATGACGTAGAGACTTCCGGGTTGACTTATTTCACTCAGGATGGAAAGTAGACTTGATAAATATCACCCTGGTAACTGCCTAGCAACCAGATGGGGTTACCTTAGCAACCAAGAAACAAATCACATATCTCTGCACAAGAAAATCACAGAGACTTCCGGGTTGACTTATTTCACTCAGGATGGCAAGGAGCATTGTTGCCTGTCACCTTGGTAACTGCCTAGCAACCAGATGGGGTTACCCTAGCAACCAAGAAACAAATCACATATCTCTGCACAAGAAAATCACAGAGACTTCCGGGTTGACTTATTTCACTCAGGATGGTAAGGAGCATTGTTGCCTGTCACCTTGGTAACTGCCTAGCAACCAGATGGGGTTACCCTAGCAACCAAAAAACAAATCACATATCTCTGCACAAGAAAATCACAGACACTTCCGGGTTGACTTATTTTTATTTTTATGCTACGTGCATACCCAAAGCTTGGAAAGCGTGGGAAGAGGAGTTTTCCCTGTACATGGATTTGTCGCTTACAGACGCGGACAACCAGGGGTGAGGCTAGCCCCTTTTTAGGGGTGCTTCAGCACCCCTAAAAAGGAGCTCAGCACCCCTAAAACTTGGAGTAAGAAATGTTGTTATTCTAAAATTTTTGTTCGTCTTTGACAAGGTTAAATAATGTCCAAAACATACTCCGTAGTTTGTGGTTTAAAATGTATGTGTTAAGGATGAAAATGAAAACATCCCCGCTTAGCAAATGGTGTCATCCTCTTCTCTTATTCTACTCTCCTCTGTACCTGCACTGCGCTCAGCACGACCATCATCTATGGGATTAGAATCCTGCCATGATTCAAAACTGAAAATAAAGTTCTGAAAGGTTGAAACTAAGTGTTCGAAAACTCAAAATCTTGCAAAAAAAAAGTTTTGCAAGATCGAAAAATAAGATTTGCAAGCTTGCAAAATGTAAAAAAATTAAAAATATCTCTGCAAACATTATGTTGTTTTTGAGATTTCCTTCTTCAGAACTGCAACATTTTTTTTACGATGTTGCGCAAACAATTTTTCAGAGTTTCAAATTTGTCAGTGTTCTCCCACTGTATTAGTTTGTTTTCCAGGTTTGAAACCTTGTAAATGGTGATCTGAAAACTGGTGTGCGAATGTGTGAAAAAAAGTTTTGAATCTCTGAAAACAGAGTTTTGCAGGCTTGCAAAGTGGTAAGAAAAAATAAAATTTCTACAAACATAATTTTGTTTTTGAGTTTTCCTTCTTCAGAAGTGCAACACTTTTTTACGGTGTTGCGCAATCATTTTTTCAGTTTCGAATTTGTCACTTTTCTCCCAGTGTATTTGTTTGTTTTCCAGATTTGAAACCTTGTAAATGGTGATCTGAAAACTTGTGTGAATAGGTGAAAAAAAAGTTTTGAAACTCTAAAAACAGAGGTTCGAAAGGGCGAAAATTATTACATTACATTACATTTGCACTCCTATTGCAGACTATTTTTTCAGAGCTCATACTCAGTTCGAGGTCCCCTTGCACTGGTAAATGTTGACACCAACCATAAACTTATCAGGTATGTTTTAGGTATGTTTTTATGTATTTTAAGCAAACTTTATCCTTGCTAAGGTGTTATGTAAATCAGTGGTTTTAAACTCAGTTACTTGGGGGCCCTCTGACCTCCAGGACCGAAGTTGAGGCTAATTCCCTGGGTGTGATCTGAGTCCACAATAGTGTATTTGTATCTCTCTGTTCACCTCCATAGTATCCAACCCAATTTTACACCAAAGTTACAACTTTATTTAAAGCATGCAAGGCAGTGATCGGTGTGACATGGTAATTATCAGTGTCAATAATGTTCTTTTTGTTTGTTTTTTTGTTTTGTATTACTTTATGTTCATAGGTACAACCTGATAATATTTGGTGGAGTTGATGGATTTTCCAGAAAGGTAGTACAATTCATATATACAATATCCACTTTGCTAGGTAAATAATTTCAATTCAAGCAATAGAAAGGTTGGATTTCTATCTACAGTACAGAAGGATAAGTGGTTGAGAATGTGGTTGAGTGATATGATCTTTTAAGTCCCCCCAAATATTGTAGAATATATGAAAGAAATAGTTTTTGCAATTCTATAACATTCAATAAGGAAAATAAAAGACCTCAAAATCTTTCTATGAAGGCCCTAGGGCTGCACAATATATCGCCGGAGCATCGTCATCGCAATGTGCTCTTGCGCAGTAGTCACATCGCAGAACAGTGCAATACCAAGGACAACAAAACGAAGGTAAAAGTTTTCCAATATCTAATCGGAGAAACAGGAAGAGAACTGTGTAAGACGCTGAGCGCTGCTCTGCTGGCTGACGGCGAGCTGACGATGGAATGGCTAACCGCGTTCAGAAATCATTGCAATCCGGACCGAATGAAACTGTGGAAAGATGCAAATTTTTCTCCAGAAATCAGAACTCAGGTGAAACGTTTGACAAGTATGTTACCGATTTGAAAGTGCTGGCTGACACATGCAATTTTGGATCGGCTAGAGACTCTCTGATTAGAGACAGAATAGTATGCGGCATAATGAACTCGCACGTGAGAGAACGCCTATTAAGAGAGACGGACCTGACACTTGAGAAATGTGTGAGGATATGTAAAGCATCAGAACTGTCTAAAGAAAATGTGATGACTATTGAGGGTCAGAAAACAGAAGTACACGCAGTTCAGAGAGTTAGACAGGCCCAGAGTGCCAAGCAAACACAACCAGCTAAGTGCAAATTCTGTGGAAAACAGCATGAGTGGAAAAAACAGAGTTGCCCTGCTTACGGAAAGCAGTGCAGGAAATGTGGCAAGCTGAACCATTTTGCATCCACATGCAAAACAAAAGAGACAATGCGAAAAGGAATACACAGTGTTGCAGAAAGGGAAGAAGAAGAACCGTATCAAGAAATCTAAGCCTTAAGTCACAAAAGGAGGACAAACATGAAAAGCAGCTGTTTGCAACCATGCTGATAAATGAGAGGCCAGTAAAATTTCAACTAGACTGCGGGGCCAGTTGTAACATCATACCCATTCAACTGTTAAACACTGACACAGTAATGGAAAAGACTGAACAGATTCTGGTCATGTATAACAAGAGCACCTTGAAACCCGTAGGGAAGTGCAGAATAAAAATAAGAAACCCCAGAAACAGAAAACTTTATCGTCTGGAGTTCATAGTAGTGGAGGAAAGCTCATCAGTGCCCCTGCTAGGAAACAAGGCTGTGCAAGCAATGGATCTGGTAAGAATACAGCATGAAAACATTATGCAATTGATGATATTGTTACCACAGAGAGAGGCAGAGAAAAGGTAACGTGGGACAAGAGAGACATACAACGAGAGTATGCTGATGTATTTGAGGGAGATGGATGCCTGGAAGGGAAATACAACCTCGAGGTGGATCCTGAAGTTAAACCGAAGAGACTTCCAAAGCGGAGAGTTCCGGTGGCACTAATGAAACATCTAAAATATGAACTAGGAAGCCTGGTAGAGAGAGGCATCATAGCTCAGGTGGAAAAGAGTACGGATTGGATTAACAGCATGGTGGTGGTGAAGAAACCAAGTGGAAAATTAAGAATTTGTATAGACCCAAGACCACTAAACAAAGCACTTAAGCGTCAACACTTTCCCCTGCCTACCATAGATGATGTTCTCCCAGATCTGACTAAGGCGAGAGTTTTTACAGTGTGTGATGTAAAGGACGGACTCTGGCATGTAAGGCTTTCAGAAGAGTCAAGTTATCTTACTACTTTCGCTACTCCGTTTGGCAGGTATAGATGGATCAGAATGCCCATGGGAATCAGCCCGGCTCCAGAAGTTTTCCAGCACAGGTTGACTCAGGCGTTGGAGGGGCTCCCAGGAATCCGGATAATAGCGGATGACATCCTCATTTGTGGGGAAGGCGATAATGATGAGGCAGCTGAAAAAGATCATAACGAAAAACTAAGACAACTACTGGAGCAATGTAGAAACAGAAACATCAAACTAAACTTCAACAAACTCAAGCTGAAACACAAAGAGGTGCCATACATCGGACACAGACTGACTTCGGAAGGTCTAAAGACTGATCCATATCTAGCTATTCTAGAACACAGGAACACAGCATCTCAGGGGTTCCATGCCAGTCCTTCACAAAGACTCATGAGTAGAAGGACTAAAACATTACTGCCGACACATGACAGCCTCCTGCAGCCAGGTGTTGTAAACACAGAACATGCAGTAAAAGAAAACCAACGCAAACAAGCCTTCTACTACAACAGAGGAGCAAAAGATCTTAGACCTCTCCAGCAAGGAGAACACATAAGGGTTCAGTTGGACACAAAAAACAGATCGGACTGGACACCAGCAACAGTATTAAGAGTTGTCAACAACAGATCATACACGGTCAAGATGAAAAATGGAACTGTTGTAAGGAGAAACCGGAAACATCTCAGGACTGTGTCTGGAGGACCACAGCGAGCAGACACACAAAACATGAGTGTCAAGATTGAACAGTCTAAGCAGAAGATCCATCTGGATGAGGGACATTCACTGACAGTACCAGACACGCATACACACACACAACATTCAGATAACAGCAACAGTGTTGTGACAACCAGAGTTGGCAGAATAGTCAAGAGACCAACACACTTGAAAGATTTTGTTTAAATCTGTTTAATTGTTATTGTGAGACAAAAGAGTTACTTGAGTATAGGGTGTTATATTGTTGTTCATGGTCACAAGTTTATTGCATACAGTGACCACAGTGCCATGTGTATTAAAAAAAAAAAAAAAAAAAGGAAGGAAGGATGTTACAATATGTTATATATTGTCAGAAGGATGTGATGTCTTTGAGATGCGCGAGCACGTTAAGTAAAGTGGAAGCACTGAGAAGCATGCGGTTGTGAGTTTCTTTATTTGTAGAAATAGAGTGATTGTCAGACAGAATCAAGCATATAACAACACCTGTCTCTAATTTCAGTGAGTATGGGGAGAGCGGCATAAAAGAGCACAAGTGCCTCCAGTCGAGAGAGAGAGCTGCCAGTCCAGTGTTGGCAATAGAGAGACTGAGCCAAATTGTTAGATTATTAGTTAAAAGAGTTTGTTTAGCACATACATGTTTTTGCACTACCCCTGTCTGTCTGCAACCTTTAATTAAAGAGCCTACCTTTGTGTTGAACCCTGTTCCCGTGTCCTCCCTCCTGTGAAGTCCTTACACACACATTTTATAATACTATTTTATTTATCAAAATCCATCTTTTCCTGCCAAGGTTAGTTGGCCTGTGTCTTAGCTATACAATTATACACAGACTATAGCTACGTGACCAGGTGTTTACAATGCTGTTACAAAGGTTGTATATTTTAGCAGGGTTGGAACACCCCAGCAAACACAGAACGTTCCCCTAACGTTCCCGTATGGTTCCCATTTGGTTATTTTTTTTTGGGAACCAAACAGGAACGTTCTGGGAATGTTCCCTGCAGGTTATTTTAGGTTCTATTTTTCTTAAACAAATTAAAAGGTTGCAAATGTTTGCTTTAACAGCAGTTATCAAATGCTTAATTACATGACCATTATCAGGCAGTAGAGAGCGCTCATTGATTGGCAAAGGCTTTTTTTACATTCCCATAAAGTTTCCAGAACGTTCCCCTAACCTTAAGGGAACATTCTATTTACGTTAAGAAAACTTTCCTGGATCACCAATAAGGAACGTTCTGGGAACCAAAAACGAACGTTCCCAGAACGTAAAATTGTTAACTGGGACTGTATTGACTTATCAGCATCCAGACCGGAACAATACATCTTAGTCATATATAGGATACATTGTTCTTTTAACAAAAAGTTAACTTTAGGTCAATGTTTTGATGGTATTTTTAGCTTAGTTTAGTTCAGCTTTTTTTAAGTTTAATAATGATTGTGCACACATTTCAGGGAAAGAGAAGGCTCGTATGCAATGTCCATAGAAAAATCTTTCAGGAATTTTATTAAGAAGCCAAAAAGTGCAAAAGTGCTCCTATGAAGAAACAAAACATCATCAGTGGGACATTGTGTGCGATAATTCTCTTTCCTTAGATTTAATTTAATGAGCATACATATATATCAATAATATACTCACTATTTGTAGTGATTGAGGAGCAAATGCATGCAGATGATATAGTGTAGGTGTATGCACATGCAGACTAAAAAACATGTTGCGTGTAAACTCACTGCTGTGATGGCACGTATTGCACAATGGCTTAGTGATTCCTGTCTCCACCTTAATATACAGAAAACAGAAACAAATGTGTGTGTCTTGGTTGAAAAGTTGAAAGTAGTTTCTCTTTTTAAGTATCTTGGTGGCACTATAGATTCTAACCTTACATTTTAAATGCATGTTAAGAAAGATATAAACACAGTAAAGTTTAAATTATAAAATTTTATATATACAGTATTAGAAACTGTTTGACTACAAAAGCAGCAAAATAATATTTGATATTTAATGAGCCTCATGTGTAACTCTTAAATCTGTACAATCAGTATATCAACAGGCTCTCAAGGTGCTGGACATGAAGCCAAATAGATAAATCACTTTCACTCTATTCAAAATCAAAATATATTGAGCTACGTTACTTACATTAACAAATCTTGTATATACTATCTTGCACTTTCTCTTACAGAATTTATTAAACAAAGAATAACGGGTAGATCCACCAGATCTATTGTTAGAGGGGACTGTGAAGTACCTATGCAAAGCTTTTGGACACAGTTTTGCTGTAAGAGCAACCTGGAATATTTTGCCTGTTCATATAAGGTCTTGTAAAACCTATCGCTCATTCATATGCACTTAAAAATCAAGGGTAAAAGAAAAATGACAGTGTGATCATACTCATCATACATAAATGCCATCAATTGTGAATCAAACATGCTTTAAAAAAATATTGCCATCTTTTGTGTATATAGTGTATATGTTACTGTTTTATGATAATAATTTTCACTTTAGTAGGATTGTTTCAATGTTATTTCTGTTATTTATTTATTTTATGTAATATCTGACCTTTTGGATTTTTATCACTGCTTTTTTATGGAATACCTGACCAGGACTACAGTTGAAAATTAGCTGTAATAGCTAAAGTGGCACATATACAGAAATGTTTATTGATGGGCACTGTCCCTGTAAATCTAATATACAGACAAAAAACATCCTTAACATCCTTATTATGATAAATCAACTTATCTTAAAACTGAATTTCCTTTGGGAATGGTGGCAGCAATAAAAGGTTCTTTCTCTCCATCTGGTTTATTGAGAGAATCACAACGTGCAAAATTGCTTATCACACATATCTCAACCAGACCTGAGAAGTTTCCTGTGACAAGTAATTTGATCATACAAGGTCTCAGACACACTTAACCATACCTACATTTTGTACATATCTCGTCAGTTTCCTGATTAAATGAACACTAGAAGAGCTACATCAACAATAACTTAATCACTTCCACACAAATGAGGAGTAAAACGGCAGATTATAAATTAATTCGCTCTTTTCCACACACAATGCTATTTTATGACTTCAAAACAGAGCAAGGTAGGTTTTGTTGATTTTAAGCTCGATTAAAAACCTTTAAAAAAAAAAAAAAAAAAAACATTCCTTTAGCTCCACACAGTGGGCATTTCACTTCAGAACTGACGTGATACACGTAATAGACTTTTGCAAAAAAATCATAACAGTCTTTTTTTATTAGACTCTGCACAATGCAACACAGTCACAGACATGCATAACATGATTTTTAATATAAAGCTGAATAGAGTGGTATTTTTAACCAATACATTTTGCCAGTTGCTTGGTTTTGATTTCTGTCCTGTTGCACTAAGTAGCCACGCCCACACATCCCACTCAATATAGCTGTAAATTAAAGGTGAAGTTCGTCATTTCTGGGCATCTAACGACACCAAACGAAATTGCATAAATAATGACTTTTTCTAAACTGTTTTCCCAAACACATATATTTAGATAAAATGAAAATCCCACTCTGAACTCCCACCATTAGTTGAACCAATGTTGATATGTTGGTCTGGTCGAGATTCTCAAATTAACTGCAATGTTTTAAAGCAAAGCATTGTTTTTGAAACAGAGAAATGGTGTGGGGGAAATGGACAACCCAGAGTGAACTACACTCACACTTCACACTCTCTCTCACACTCTCTCTCACACACTCACTCACTCACTCACTCACTCACTCACTCACTCACTCACTCTCTCTCACACACACTCTCACACACACACTCTCACACACTCACATCATGATTTTTATACTGTACAAACTGTATTTTCTATCTCCTAAACCTATCCATCATCTAAATATTTAAATGTACAAAAATGTGGTATGTATAATTAATAAGCTGTTTTTCTGGTATTGATTGTAATAACAGACACACACACACACACACAGTACTCACAAAGAGGAAAGTATTCTCAAGTGTTGAACATCCTAAATATTTTCAGAAAATAAAGCTTAAGTACCAAGGAGACAAGATACAGTAGCATGTGTCTGTTACATTAAATGTTTTTTTTTTATTTTCAAAAAACCTCATATTTACAAAAAAATACATTACATACAAATTCAATTGTATTTAAATACATTAAATACATACATTATTTACAAATAATTTCACACAGTACTTACAGAGAGGAAAGACTTTATAAGTGTTGAACATCTCCTGGAAGCTCTGGCTCACTCTCTTTCTCAGAACAAGAGGTCTCTGTGACATCCCTTGAAACATCTATTTATAACACAAGAACCATTAGAGTGTAATCACATAATCACATAATCACATAATATGTGTAATCACATAAATGCCACAGCCATCAACAAGAACACACATGAAATAACATTTTAAACATCCAAACCTGTACGACTGTCTTTCTTCTGCTGAACACAAAATATGATATTTTGAAGCATGCTGGTAACCAAACAGTTTTGGTTCCCATCAACTTCCATAGTATAGAAAAATATACAATGGAAGTCGATGGGAACCCAAAACTATTTGGTTACCAGCATGCTTCAAATTTACAGGGTGAGTAAATGATGACTGAAATTTCAATTTTGGGTGAACTATCCTTTTAATCTGAGAAAATCTTCTTGACATAAATTCCTGAACTTGGCATGTGATTGACTGCCTGTGTCTGGGAGATGCTCTGACCTGCTGGTGGTCCTGAAGTCTGACCACACTGCTCTGGGGTCCAGTGGTGATGCAAGGGCTGGGGTCTGTTTGTACCCGATCTGTCTGTTTGTGCTTCTTTAAAAAGAGCTCTCCCTTTAAAATATATATCTCCCTTTCTTTTCATGTTTAATTGATCCTGTGCAAAAATATGACAGCCTATGTTTACATCTAATCATCCAATTACCAACATTTTTTTCTTAATTACAAATCATCATTTTCATAACTGTACATTAAAATCAACTACCAATCTAAGTTACCAGTTTGATCATTGCTAGCCCTACTCTGAACTGAAGTAACTGAACTAGCTAATCGATTTCAAACTGCTAAATGTTTACTCGCTGAAGCTGTATCCTACTTCCCCACATTTGCTAAACATTTGTATACTGTAACTTTCATACTGCGCGATATATGCATGCATTACTAGCGCAGATGTAAGCGTACGGATTGTTATGCTAAATTGCGAAACGATCTCTCTCTAATCTGATTAACTGGTAGCTAATTGGAGCCTTATTAACTCACACAGCATCTCATAAAATGTATTTAGCAAACAAACAAGATGCTAAACCTTAACTTTTTTTCTTATTTATCTGTACCTTGCAACTATATTCTCTCGTCGTCTGTTTGAAAACTGCATGTGCTGCCGGCAAACATAAAAAAAAAACAAAAAAAAACTCCTCTTTTGACATGAGGTTAAATGAGATGTCAATCAGCATCAGCAACTGCCAGTAGCGAATGAAAAGTCGGGGTGGCACCCGGGGTGGCCAATCAGATGTCAGGGGTGTCCAGTGCCACCCCGGACACCCCTCTGGCTCCGCCTCTGACTGTACATACAATCCCCCTGCAGCAGATCTAGTCAAGTGGTGCTGGGAAGGAGGAGGGTTTGCAGAGAGAAAACTCTTGTAGCACGCTGCATTCAAAACAGTTTACCAGCAAACAACCAAGGCGAATTAAATGTTACACAAAGAGGAAGCATGCAAGTTGATTGGCTACCAGATAACATGTCACCTTGGGCCATAGAGTATGCGAGACTTTTGACTAACAGATTACATGTTCAAAAAGCTATCAGCTCGTAACTGAGCTTGAGATCATTTATGTGTTTGTGGAACTGTATTTCTGAATATCACCATGCCTGTGAATACCTGCTGGAGATGAATCCCAGTCGTACTAATATGCAGAACATCTGTACACTTGCTCATGTGATATTGCTTAAATGTTAAATAGAAAGCAATAGAACCACAAATGAAGGAAATCAAATCCCATTAGTTACGAGGGAGAGAGCAGATGAGGACAGATCTTTACAGCTGTCCCTCAGTACTTCATGTTCACTAAAACAGAATAGCTCTAGGCACCTTGGTCAGGTACAGCAGAAAAGCTCTTGTAACCTCTCATCAACAATCACTCCCCTCTTCACTCTTTCATATGGCCTTGAACCAGGTGCTGCACCTCATATCGACTGCGCTGTTCTGTTTCACTCTTCTCCCAATATTATAAACCCAGAACAGTCTATTTGCAGCATTATTTATTTCTTTTAAATGTCTCTTAAAGAGCATTGCCTGGCAACAGAGGGAAGGAGTGTGAGGGAACAATATGGACCAACCCAGCTGAGCAGGAGATGTGCTAACATCATGGAGTGTGAGAAAACAGCACTCATGATTTGGTAGTGTAACAAGGTTGAAGTGAGACTTGTGTACTGCATAATGAAAGTGACATAATCTTCATTGGAATGGATATCAAGGTATTGAGTGATAAAGCCCATCTGATGTAGAAAAAAAGAAGGGCATCAAAAAAGTTGTGGCATCTAGACACTAGTAGTGTCAGACACTGGATGAGTTTTTTTATGGCAGCCAATTAATGAGTCTGATTTGTTCCTGTCTTTTTTTTTTAATTTAATTTCTTCCTTTCAGTTTCTTCAAAGTTCTACAAATCCTATTTAAGTAAAATCTCTAAAATTTAGAGGAACATTTTCTCTTTAAAGGCTAAAACCCAGTGTTAATACTGGCCACATCTGATAAAACATTAATGTTCCATTAATGTCAGGATAGATTTGACGGAAGCAAGTGCAGATTAAACTCTTTATTTGAGTAGTAATATATAGGAAGTCCAACACAGAAAACAGGTAAGTAGCGCAGGGACTCCGATGGTCAGATGAAGATGGTGCAGAAACAGTGGTGCGGTGATAAGAGTCCAGTGATGAATTAATATCCAGATAATCCACAGAAACGAGAACCGGAACAGGAGGGGTAAAGACTTGAACACGACTGGAACACAGACACACCGAGGAAACCACATACAACGATCTGACAAGGAAGATGAGAAGGTGATGAGTATAAATACACATGATCAGATAAGCTGCAGCTGGTGATGGGATAATGAGGAGATGGCTGATGAACGCTGATGAGCGGCCACCCCCATCTAATCAGCGCACACACATACAACCACAGAAACACGAGACAAGAAAAAGACATAGGATTTACCAACCGTGACAGTACCCCCTTCCCTAGGAATGCCTCCTGGCGTTCCCAGACTCCCTTACCTGCCGATTGTAATCATCGATAAGGGAGTGATCCAGGATGTCTCTAGCCGGTACCCAACTTCTCTCCTCCGGACCGTAACCTTCCCAGTCCACCAAGTACTGGAATCCGCGTCCCCTCCGTCTCGAGTCCAGAACACGATTGACCGAATACGTAGGTTCCCCATCTACGAGACGCGGCGGGGGGGGAACCGGGACTGGCGGATTAATGCGAGCAAAAAATACGGGCTTAACTTTGGAAACATGAAATACGGGATGAATCCTCCTGTACACTGGAGGAAGGTTGAGGCGGACTGTCACCGGACTAATGATCTTAGTGACAGAGAACGGGCCAATGAATCTTGGTGCGAGCTTATTCGAAACGGAGCGGAGAGGAATGTCCTTGGTTGAAAGCCACACTTTGGAACCGACGACGTATACGGGAGGCCTCCGCCGGTGGCGATCAGCTTTGGCCTTGGTGCGCGCCCCCACTTGGAGTAAAGTCTCACGGGCTCTAGTCCAAGTGCGGTGACACCTCTGGACGAAGGCGTGGGCGGAGGGGACCGCAACTTCGGACTCCAGACTAGGAAAAATAGGTGGCTGGTAACCTACACTATACTCAAACGGTGATAGGCCCGTGGATGACACTGGCAACGTGTTGTGGGCGTACTCCACCATAGACAGTTGCTGACTCCAAGAGGAAGGATTCTTGGACACTAAACATCGCAACGTTCGCTCCAAATCCTGGTTGGCTTGCTCAGTTTGACCATTGCTCTGGGGATGGAACCCAGAGGACAGACTGACCGTCGCACCCAGAAATTTACAAAACTCTCGCCAAAATTTGGACACAAATTGGGGTCCTCTGTCAGAAACCATGTCTGTCGGGAGGCCATGAAGCCGAAAGACGTGGTTAACGACAATCAACGCTGTCTCCTTGGCTGAAGGTAATTTGGGCAAGGGAATGAAATGGGCCGCCTTCGAGAACCGGTCCACCACGGTCAAAACTACCGTGTGACCCTGGGAGGGTGGGAGGGCAGTGATAAAATCTAGCGCGATATGGGACCAGGGTCTCGAAGGCACCGGCAGCGGTTGAAGTAACCCATCTGGAGGTTGATTGGAAGTCTTACCCGTGGCGCAAACTGAGCAGGCCAATACAAAATTGTGAACATCACGAGCCATGAGAGGCCACCAGAATCGTTGCTTAACTAAAAATTTAGTACGATTGACTCCAGGATGACAAGCCACATTGGAACAGTGTCCCCACTGAATAACGCTGGACCGTAACCCTTCCGGCACAAATAAACGATTCGGTGGACAACGAGTCGGAGGCGTTACCCCTTCTAAGGCCTTCTTGACCTTCGATTCGATCTCCCATGTGAGTGTAGAGATGAATAGGGTCTCTGGTAAAATGCACTCAGGAGTAGACGGGCGTTCGGAACGGTCAAAAATGCGCGACAAAGAGTCGGGTTTGATGTTTTTGGAACCCGGGCGGTACGAGAGAGTAAAGTCAAAACGACCGAAAAAAAGAGCCCACCGAGCCTGCCTGGAGTTAAGGTCTTTTAGCAGTACGAATGTATTCCAAATTCTTGTGGTCGGTCCAGACGATAAAGGGTACCCCCGACCCCTCTAACCAGTGGCGCCACTCTTCCGATGCTAATTTGACCGCAAGCAACTCTCTGTTGCCAATGTCATAATTGCGTTCGGCAGGGGATAAACGATGAGAAAAAAACGCGCAAGGATGCATCTTGTCGTCTGAAGGAGAGCGCTGGGATAACACTGCCCCTACCCCCACCTCTGACGCATCGACCTCCACCACAAACTGACGTGATGAATCAGGGGTTATCAGGATGGGGGCTGAAACAAAGCAACCCTTAAGTTTGGCAAACGCAGCTTCGGCTGCGTCTGACCACCTGAACGTCGTTCTGGGGGAGGTCAAGGCGGTCAGAGGCGTGGCTAGTCGGCTGAAATTGCTAATAAAACGCCGGTAAAAGTTGGCGAACCCCAGAAACCTCAGTAGGGCCTTACGGGAATCTGGACTTGGCCAATCCACCACAGCCTTAACTTTCTCAGGATCCATGCGCATTCCCTCAACCGAGATGATGTGTCCTAGGAAAGGAACAGACTGTGCATGAAAGGCGCATTTCTCCGCCTTGACAAAAAGCCCATTCTCTAGCAACCTCTGGAGCACTTGTCGGACGTGTTGCACGTGTTCCTGGAGAGACGATGAAAAAATCAATATATCATCCAGGTAGACATATATGAACCGATCGACCATGTCTCGCAAAACGTCATTGACAAGTGCTTGGAAGACCGCTGGGGAGTTGGAAAGACCGAACGGCATGACCAAATATTCAAAGTGCCCCCTAGGGGTGTTAAATGCGGTCTTCCACTCATCCCCCTCCCTGATGCGGACCAAATGATAAGCATTCCGTAAATCCAATTTCGTGAAGATAGATGCTCCTTGCAACCTCTCGAACGCTGAAGACATCAACGGCAAAGGATAAGTATTCTTTACTGTGATGTTGTTCAACCCCCGGTAATCAATACAAGGTCGCAACGATCCATCCTTCTTCCCCACAAAAAAGAACCCCGCCCCCGCTGGAGAAGAGGAAGGACGGATGAACCCCGTTGCTAGAGAATCAGAAATTCTCAGATATCAATCAGATATTTCTCCATGACCTCTCTCTCTGGGACAGAGAGTGAATATAATTTGCCCTTAGGCGGAGACGTACCTGGCAGTAACTCTATGGCACAGTCATAGGGACAATGCGGAGGAAGAGAATCAGCCCGAGACTTACTGAACACCTCCTTCAGGTCCCGATACTCCGTGGGCACGTTAGATAAATCCACTGTCTCCTCCTGAAACATAGGAACAGAAACAGACGGACAGGCAGACACAAGACAGGACTTATGACAAAAACTGCTCCACGCGGCCACCGACTTGAGCTGCCAGTCTATTTTGGGGTTGTGACGGTTGAGCCATGGGTGACCAAGAACGATGGGTGCAAGCTGAGTGTCCAGAATGTAAAAGGAGGTGGTTTCAGTATGGTTACCAGACGTGATGAGAGTGATGTCTTCGGTGATCAGTGAAATAGTGGGGAGTCTTTGACCATTGAGTGCGTGTACATCAATCTGGTGTGACAGGTGTCGGAGGGGAACTTGAAGTCTTAGAGCAAATGAGTGATCCATGAAATTACCTTCCGCCCCTGAATCCAGTAGTGCCCGACAGTCGTGGAGGTGAGTAGACCATCGGAGTCTTACCGGGAGGAAGGTAGATGTAGATGAGGTCTTCTCGGCAGAAATCCCACCCGACCGTAGCCTCATACTTACTGTCGGGCTGGGCCTTTTAACGGACAATTGTAAGCGAGATGTCCAGCTCCACCGCAGTACAGGCAAAGACCCAGGGATCTCCGCCTCTCCTTCTCCTCCCGGGAAAGCCGGACTCGACCCACCTGCATGGGTTCGTGATCGTAGACGGGGCTGACAGCGCCCCCGCCTCCCGAACGCTGTCCCTCGATCCCTCCAGAAAGGCGGTCCGGTTGAAACCGTCTGCTGCTTCGTGATAGACGTGCGTCCACTCTCAGAGCCAGCGCGATGAGATCATTAAGTCTGGTGGGTAGGTCCATGGCGTAGATCTCCTTTTGGACGCGGTCAGCCAGCCCATGCAGGAACATGTCCCACTGCGCCTCCTCGTTCCATTGGCTCTCAGCTGCCAGGGTGCGAAATTCGATCGAAAAGTCTGATACGGACCTCTCTCCTTGTCGTAATTCAGCCAGCACCCTGGCAGCTTCTCTTCCCGTCGCGGCCCGATCAAAGACCCGCCGCATCTCGTCGGAGAGCCTCTGGAACGAGGAACAGCATTCGTCTTGGTTTTCCCACACCGCCGTTCCCCATAGCGCCGCTTTCCCCGTCAGGAGTATCAGCACAAACGCGACCTTGGTCTGCTCCTCTTGAAAAGTTCTGGGTTGGAGAGAGAAATGCATATCACATCTGGTTAAGAACGCACGACAGTAGTTGGGTTCACCTGAGTATGATTCAGGGACCGGTAGACGAGGCTCTGACGGGCATGGGTCCGCTGGTGGAGGTGGGGGAATCGGCGGTGCGGGTGGCGCAGTGGAAACGCGAAGCTGTTGAATCTGTTGGGTGAGCCCGGACACCTGCGCCACTAAAGCCTGAACAGCACGAGCCGTATCACTGAGATTCTTTTCTTGAGTGTCCATTCTCTGAATGCTGTTACTCACGAATGCCTCCAATGAGGTTGAAGAGTCACCCGCTGCTTCCATGCTTTGTGGTCAGATCGTTCTGTCAGGATAGATTTGACGGAAGCAAGTGCAGATTAAACTCTTTATTTGAGTAGTAATATATAGGAAGTCCAACACAGAAAACAGGTAAGTAGCGCAGGGACTCCGATGGTCAGATGAAGATGGTGCAGAAACAGTGGTGCGGTGATAAGAGTCCAGTGATGAATTAATATCCAGATAATCCACAGAAACGAGAACCGGAACAGGAGGGGTAAAGACTTGAACACGACTGGAACACAGACACACCGAGGAAACCACATACAACGATCTGACAAGGAAGATGAGAAGGTGATGAGTATAAATACACATGATCAGATAAGCTGCAGCTGGTGATGGGATAATGAGGAGATGGCTGATGAACGCTGATGAGCGGCCACCCCCATCTAATCAGCGCACACACATACAACCACAGAAACACGAGACAAGAAAAAGACATAGGATTTACCAACCGTGACAATTAATAGCATTGACATACAGTATGTCAACAAAACAAATACATTTTAATATTTTTTGAACAAAATGAGTGTGCGCTTACTGGTGCTCACCACCTTTGGCCTGACAACTTTCCCAGTATTTCATGTTGTAGTCTGAATGGTTTTTAAGGTGTTACTTACCTTAGAAACCTAGTCAATAGAGCATGGGGCACCCTTTCAGATTTTTATTTGCCCATTTTTTTGTATGCTATATATGAAGATTGTATTAGAAAAATAATTTTCCATATCACTGTAAAGAGCTAAAGCAAACACTAACGAGTATTGGTGAACAATAAACAAAGTGAGTTGAAGAGCTACACAAAAACTAACCAAATAAAAATGTATTTGAAGTTAATTACGAATGCAAAAAATAAACCCAGAAAGAAAAACAAGAAACAAAATCATTTTGTGTTACATAGATGACCTGCATGAGAGGCCATGTGAAATGTACAGGCTTCACAGGTCTGAGACAGACCAAAAGACAGAGAGAAAGAGTGAGAGAGAGCAACACATTCCTTCACTGTCATATTCATGATTCCATCCTAACACTATTTTACACCAAAGTCTATAAACAATGTTCCCAGTGGCATTTATTTTATGCAACATTAAAATGGACAAAAATAAACCAGTTACTTGACATTATTTCACTAGAAAGGCAGTTTACATATTCTGTATTAAGCAAATATATTAATAATAACATACATATTGATGACAGTAATCTGAGTGAGAATCGACTACTGAGTTTAGCAGAAAATTAGTATTCAATGTGCAATCCAGGAACCATTTGCTTTGCATCACATACAAATAAGGCTTCAATAACAGGAATAAACAGGTACAAGACAAATTTTCATTGCAACAGAACACGTTCTTCTGGCTTCAAATTACAGGGCTATGGACTTTTACATACATATAGCGCAAACAAAATAATTATTATAATTATTGTATTATTAATAATACAGATATGCATCCATTTTAAATGAGCAAACCTATATCGGAAAACAATTCAGTCAAACTTTTGTTATGTTTAATTTCAATGGCACATTGACAAATATAACCACAATTAACTTGGCCTTCTTAGAATAGACAAATCTTAATTCTTTACTCATATCGGCATGTTATCCACAATGCCTAAATCAGTCAAATTTGACTGTATAATACCTGGTTTAAGAATTTAACATTTTAAGAATAGTTTCCAAATTTCAGTTTTATATTAAAATTGACAGACATCTCTTTCAATGCTTTCACCAGAGATTTCCCAGCTTTAGCCCTGTAGTTTGCTTATGGAAAATTGCATCTTACATTTTGAGGCCTATAAAATAGAGGAATAAATACATTTGGGTAGCTAAACTTGTTAATACTCTTCAAACCTAAAAATAAAACATTAATATGGAAGAGTCTGATCTTATACTAAGTCTCAAACGTCTCGGTTACGTATGTAACCTCCGTTCCCTGATGGAGGGAACGAGACGTCGTGTCGAAGAAGCGACACTAGGGGTCTCTCTTGAGCGCAGAAAGATACCTCTGATCTATGAAAAAAGGCCAATGAGAGTTGGCGAAAAGTATTTGCATACTCCGCCTCCGGATACGGATATAAAGGCGAGAGAAATACACTCGTTCATTCAGGATTTTTCTGAGGAGCCGGGAGTGTACCGGGCACCTCAGCGGCTCGGCTCAGCGACGTGGCCGGGAAGACACGACGTCTCGTTCCCTCCATCAGGGAACGGAGGTTACATACGTAACCGAGACGTTCCCCGTCTGTCGCTCACTTCGACGTCGTGTCGAAGAAGCGACACTAGGGGTCCACTTCAAAACTCGCCATGCGCTGAGCCGTGTACGTGTACTGCTGACACAGAAGCGGGCAGGTATTTGCACGTGCACAAGTGACCAACTGTGTTCAGGCTGCACGTACTCTTCCCCAATGCCCCGAAAAAGCGTCAGCATCCTTTTGGTTACCCAGGGGGGAACAAGGTGACGCTCCCAACTAGGGAACGGGCCAAGCCTGGCTGGGCCTCTTTTCTCTCTATGTTTTCTCGGCATAGAGCAAGAGCAGCCGGGGCCCTTACCGCATCGAGGGAAGGGGGTCTTATTCCCGAATTCCTATTCTTTTAGGGGGAAAAGATCCTGCGGAGGCCACACCCGCCCAGCAGGGGAGGTAAAGGTGGAAAAATACATCACATGGCCACTTTGGGCATGTGGGAGGAAATGGCGTGGTGGTAGATCCAACCTCGAGGAGGGGGGAGTTGCTACAACACGGCGACCGGAGGGCAGCAAAGGACTGCCTAAGGGAGACGCGGGTCAGCTCATAAGGTGACCGTACCGCGGAAATACACACAGGAGGAGTCCCGTAGGAGGCCTGATCTGTGGAGCACCTATTCCAGTAGGGGTAGCCGGAGGTACCCGTAGTGGACTGGACCAGCACGTTCCTCCGCTGAACTGCTGCGGGCCCGAAGGGCTAGGGAGGAATCAACCAGGGACCTAGGTCCTCTGGGACAAAAGCGCACTGTTTTGCCTTGGCAGAGGGAAACGGCGCTGGAACAAGCGGTTCACTCGGTCAGACCGTCGACGTGTACCGAGTTCTACGGGCTCGGACCTGAGAGAACACGGGACGAGACTGACTCAACCCTGAGATTGTAAGGGTGTTAGGTGCTGCCCAGCCCGCAGCTCTGCAAATGTCTGCTAGGGAGGTGCCCCTCGCCAGTGCCCATGAGGATGCCACGCTCCTAGTGGAGTGGGCTTGAACCCGTAAGGGGGGGGGGGCATGGCCTGGGTGTGATAGGCCAACTGAATGGCATCCACCACCCAGTGAGATACCTCTGTTTGGAGACAGCGTTCCCTTTCTGCTGTCCTCCAAAGCAGACAAAGAGCTGCTCAGAGCGCCTGAAGATCTGGGTGCGTTCCAGGTAGGCACACAAGGCATGTACCGGACACGACAGTGAGAGGGGCTGGGTCTGCCTCCTCCCGGGGCAGCGCTTGTAGGTTCACTACCTGATCTCCAGAGGGCGTGGTAGGAACCATGGGCACATAGCCCAGTCGAGGTCTTAGGATCACATGAGTATCTGCCGGACCGAGCTCCAGGCAAGTGTCGTTAGTAGGGAACGCTTGCAGGTCCCCGACCCTCTTGATGGAAGTGAGCGCGATCAGCAGGGCCGTCTTTTCAGGAGAGGGCCCTGAGCCAACTGATTCTAGCGACTCGGGGGGGGGATCTCTGAAGACCGGCGAGGACCACCGAGAGATCCCAGGAGGGGAACAGGTTTGGCCGGGAGGGGTTTAACCTCCGGGCACCTCTTGGAAACCTGACGATTAAGTCGTGCTTACCCAGAGACTTGCTGTCTACTGGGTCGTGGTGAGCTGCGATAGTGGCAACATACACCTTCAAGGTGGATGAGGACAGCCTCCCCCCCAACCTCTCCTGTAGGAACAGGAGCACAGACCTAACTGCGCACCTCTGTGGGTCTTCTGCCCGAGGAAGAACACCAATTCACGAACAGACACCATTCCAGGGCGTAGAATTGCCTGGTAGAAGGGGCTCTGGTTTGGTTGAATGTGGCTACGACCGTGGGTGGTAGACCAGCTAGATCTTCCGCATCCTGTTCGGGGGCCAGACGTGGAGGTTCCAAAGGTCTGGGTGCGGATGCCAGAGCGTGCCCCGTTCCTGAGAAAGAAGGTCCTTCCTCAGGGGAATTCGCCAGGGAGGGGCTGTCGCGAGGAGTACAAGGTCTAAGAACCAGGCCCGAGTGGGCCAGTAAGGAGCCACGAGAGTGACTTGCTCCTCGTCCTCCCTGACCTTGCACAGCACCTGCGTACTTGCGCAGCCCAGCCGGCCAGCTGGGTGCCAGTGCATCTGCCCCGAGGGGAGCCTCTGAACGGGCGTACCAGAGCGGGCAGTGGGAGGTCTCTCGGGAGGCAGAGGGGTCTACCTGGGCCTTGCTGAACCGTTCCCAAATCAGCTGAACCGAGTGGGGGTGAAGCCTACACTCTCCGCCAGGCAAGCGTTGTCATGACAGCGCGTCCGCTATGACATTGAGGTTGCCGGGGATGTGAGTGGCACGCAGCGACTTGAGTCGGTGCTGGCTCCAAAGGAGGAGACGACGGGCGAGTTGTGACATGTGACGGGATTGTACTCCGCCTTGGCGATTTATGTACGCGACCGCAGTGGTGCTGTCCGACCTGACTAGGATATGTTCGTCCCGAATTAATGGGAGAGACTTCCGCAGGGCCAAAAGGACGGTCAACAACTCGAGGCAGTTGATGTGCCAACGCGGCTGGGCCCCTTTCCAATGGCCTGAGGCTGCGTGCCCATTGCAAACGGCGCTCCAACCCAATCTGAAGGCGTCGGTCGTGACCAGAACGCGCCTGGACACCTGCTGTAGGGGCATTCCAGCCTGTAAGAAACAGGGGTCTGTCCAGGGGTTGAATGTCTAACGGCAGGCGGGGGTGATTGTTACCCGGTGCGTGCCGTGGCGCCATGCTCGTCTCGGGACTCGGGTCTGGAGCCAGTGTTGGAGCGGTCTCATATGCATCAACCCCAGCGGCGCGACCGCCGCGGAGGACGCCATATGCCCCAGGAGCCTCTGGAAAAGTTTTAAGGGGACTGCTGTGCCTAGCCTGAAGGCAGCGAGGCAGTTCAACACTGACTGGGCACGCTCGTTGGTGAGACGTGCCGACATTGAGACCGAGTCTAACTCCATCCCGAGAAAAGAGATGCTCTGAACTGGAGTGAGCTGGCTCTTTTCCCAGTTGACCTGAAGCCCCAGACGGCTGAGGTGCCTGAGCACCTGGTCTCTGTGGGCGCATAGTAGCTCTCGCGAGTGGGTCAGAATGAGCCAGTCGTCGAGGTAGTTGAGTATGCGGATGCCGGCTTCTCAGAGCAGGGCAAGAGCTGCCTCTGCGACTTTCGTGAAGACGCGAGGGGACAGAGACAGGCCGAAGTGGAGGACTTTGTACTGATACACCTGGCCCCCGAACGCAAACCGCAGGTAGGGGCGGTGTCGGGGCAGGATGGAGACGTGGAAGTACGCGTCCTTCAGGTCTACCGCTGCGAACCAATCTAGATGCCGGACGCAGGTTAAGCGTGAGCATTTTGAACGGGAGTTTGTGCAACGCTCGGTTGAGAACTCGCAGGTCCAAGATTGGTCGTAAGCCGCCGCTTTTCTTGGGTACGATGAAGGGCTGTAGAAACCCTTCTTCATCTCAGTTGGAGGGACAGGCTCTATCGCGTCTTTGGCCAGAAGAGTCGCGATTTCCGCGCGCAGAGAGTGGGCGTGTTCGCCGTGTACTGCGGAAAAGTGGACGCCCATGAAGGGGGGCGGGGGCCTGGCAAACTGAATTGCGTAACCGAGTCGGATGGTCCGGGCCAGCCAGCGAGACGGGTTGGGAAGTGAAAGCCATGCGTCCAACCTCTGCGCTAGGGGCACCAAAGGGACGATTAATTTTGACGTACCCGGCGGGGCTTCGCAGCGGGGCGGAGCAGGTAGGGCAGCGTTGGGCAGCGACAGGGCGACCCGCGGCTGAGGTGCTGAGAAGAGACTCAAGCACTTACCTTGCTCCGCACACCCGGCAGGGGGCGGGTTAGCAACTGAGGAGGAGGTCCTGGGTAGGCGTCCTCTAGACTCGTCGGAACCGGCCGGCCGGGGGACAGTCGTGGGGCTGAAGACGGGTGGTCCGTGTCCAGGAAGCCAGGACTGTTGATATCTGGGGGCAAAGTGCCGTGAAAACGGCATTTGCGGGCCAGGTGACCCAGAGACAAAAGGAAATAGCTCATTACAGAGAATATGAGAATGTGAAAATTAATTCGACAAGAAAAAATTCTCCTCACGGCCCTCCACCGGGGACGGAGCGGTCTTACCAGCCTCCGGAGCTAACATCTTGGTCCCTGGGTCGAACGTCTACGGACAGCCTGGGAGCCTTCCGGGTCCCCGAGGGGGTCCGTGAGACGGGGGCGTCCACTTCCTGCGGAGTGCTCGACGCTGGGGCTGAGAGCTGGGCCCGGGTTGAGGCGGAGCAAGGTGTTTCATAGCCGCAGGAGGACGCCCGTCGGCGAGCAGACGGGGCATGGCCCATGGCGGCAGGCTTGCGGCGGGGCAGGATGTGCAGTGGCCTCCGTCTGCCTCACCGCTGAGGACTGCTGGGCAGAGTCGTCAACGGTGGCGCCGAATGGATGGAGCTGGGAGACGGGGGTGTGGGAGAAGGTGTGCCTTGTCTGCCTCCCACATTTCGACCAGGTCCAGTCCACAGGTGCGTTTCTGGACCACAAGGGGTGGCCATCGCCTGTTCGAGTGCCGGTGCTTCTGACCTCCATGGCCCGGGGGCGCGGTTGGTCATCCAGTGCAGTTCCTGCAGCACATCAAGAACAGGACTACCCAAGGTGCAATTTTTGAAGTGCCTTGGCCTGGCGTTGGTTGCAGGAAGGGCCGTGGCGTGCAGAGTGGAAGCGGTCTGGGACCGTTCCACCGCGAGGGTAGTGAGAGCGGAGGAGCGAAGAAGCCTTGGCTTTGCTCAACTCGTCGTGCACGTCCGGGAAGAAAGGAACGGGGGGGGGCGTGGCTGTGAGCGGCGCACCTGCCCGCGGGACCGATCAAGAAGCCCGGGAAAGCATAGCGGATCTCTGTGCGTCAGGCTCAGGCTGGGCGGCAGACCCGAAGGTGGCGGCCAAGGCGAGCGATCAGCATCCGATGCCGCTGTAACGCTCTCCGATGCAGCGGTGATGTCATCCAATTCTGGGGCAAGCAAGCGTGCCGGGGAGGCGGGCGGTTCGAGGGGGTTTACCCGGCGAACAGAGCCCGTCATATTCCCCAAATCGCCTTCATCGCCCGCGGCGCCTGCGTCAATCCCGTAGGAAGGAGGCGAGGCGCGGGGGGCAGCTGAAGTGGCTTTCTCTCATTACAAAAGAAAGCCGTGCGACCGCAATGCTATAACGGCCATGTTCTCACACTGAGAAGATGAACCATTGGAGAGAATGCTCATCCCGAGCTCAGACGGAAGCAAACAAGCGTGCCGGGGAGGCGGGAGGTTCGAGGGGATTTACCCGGCGAACAGAGCCCGTCATTGTCCCCAAATCGTGTTCATCGCCCGCGGCGCCTGCGTCAATCCCGTGGGAAGGAGGCGAGGCGCGGGGGACGGCTGAAACGGCTTTCTCTCATTACAAAAGAAAGCCACACGACCGCAATGTTGCCATGGCTATGTTCTCGCACTGAGAACATGAACCATTCATAAAACGCTGCCTGCGTGTGATCGCAGCCCAGGCATGCAAGACAGTGTTTTATGACCGAGAGAGGTGGGGAGAAATCACCGCATCCAGAAACTACACAGGGGCGGAAATTACATCTTTATAAAGACGCGTGCTGAAAAGGACGTTCAACGCCGCTTTGTAATGCTCTTTCAGAGAAATAAACTCTTTTATGGAGAGAATCACTCTTTCAACTCTTTTAACTCTGCGCTGTCGAAGCGCCCAGGGGCAAACTGCACGCCGGCAGTGAAGAGAAAAGCCGCTGTAGTGCGCCGTAAATCCAACAGCAAAGCAGAGCGTCAGAGGATCAGAAGCAGGATCAGTTGTGTTACTCGCAGCTGACTGCATACACACGACCATCGGCTCCGAAGAAAATTACTGAATGAACGAGCGTATTTCTCTCGCCTTTATATCCGTATCCGGAGGCGGAGTATGCAAATACTGTTCGCCAACTCTCATTGGCCTTTTTTCATAGATCAGAGGTATCTTTCGGCGCTCAAGAGAGACCCCTAGTGTCGCTTCTTCGACACGACGTCGAAGTGAGCGACAGACGGGGAACTAATTATACTGACAAATGTGGCTGGAAAATTTAATTTAATTTAAATCATATTGTCTAATTCTCAGCCTTTTAATCTATGATATTGAAATGATTGGAATGACTTATATTATTAGTGGTGCTTGCCATAGGCAAAGCATTACTATTGTTCTCTTGCATACTTATTATTTTTATTATTAGTGGTGCTTGCAAAGCAACACTATTGTAATCTCACATACTTATTTTTCTTCTTCTTCTTCTTCTTCTTCTTCTTCCGTACAAAACTTCGGCACCTAACTCGTCCCGCACCTTTTGGCGTAGACCCATGAATGAGGTGTCAAATCGTGCGGCTCATTGAGGAGAGGTGTGCTATGACTTTTATAAGCGATCGGAGGTACGGTGTTTGCCCCAGGGGCAAAAAATTGGGCAAAAAATCCCATTGACTTAACATTGCGCCGAACTTTGACGAGTCATAGCTCAAAGCGAGGATTTCGCAGAGACATGTGATTTACCACATTTGAAGAGGCTGACAGGCTCTGTGAGAACATACCTCACAATGGGGTAAAAGTTGCACCCCTGGGGGGCAGGAGCTGCCCAAAGTTGCCCCAATGTAAGTCAATGGAATTTTTTTCAAAATTTTTTGGTCGAAAACCCACAAATGAGGCGTCAAATCGTGCGGATTATTTGGGAATGGTGTCCTATGACTTTTATAATCGATCGGGGGTACGGTGATTGCCCCAGGGGCAAAAAATTGGGCAAAAAATCCCATTGACTCAACATTGCGCCGAACTTTGATGAGTCATAGCTCAGATCGAGGATTTCACAGAGACGTGTGATTAACCACATTTGAAGAGGCTGACAGGCTCTGTGAGAACATACCTAACAATGGGGTAAAAGTTGCACCCCTGGGGGGCATGAGCTGCCCAAAGTTGCCCCAATGTTAAGTCTATGGTAGATTTTGTATTGAACATAACTCTGGATCACAGTGTCTTAGAGACAAGGGGGCGGGCTCATTTTACTCAGATGACCAATCAATCTCTCAGGATCATTGTGAAGCTATCAAGCCACGCCCTAGCAACCATTTAGAGCACCTTAGCAACAACTCCCATAGACTTCCATTGAAAGAGATCAAAGGGATATCTCCGGACTGAATTATCATAGAAACACGAGGGTGGTCTCGTTTGACTTGGGGCAGTAAAACAGCCAATCATGAATCCCCTCAACACTTCCTAGCCCCTCCCTAGCAACCATTTTCGAGCACCTTAGCAACCAAAATCCAAAGAGAGATATCTTCCATTCTGAATGTCACAGAGGCATGGGAGTTGGTTTGTATCATTCATACTGACAAGCAGCCATTGGAGATTCATCATTGGCAGCTGCCAAGCCACTCCCTAGCAACAATTTGGAGCACCCAAGCAACCACATTTATTGATTTCAATTGAAGTAAGATATCTTCAGATCAGAATGTCCTAGAGACATGATAGTTGCTTTGTTTTAATTGGGTGAGTAATCAGTCTTCATCTTTCATCATGTGAACTACTTAGCCACGCCCTAGCAACCATTTAAAGCACCCTAGCAACAAAACACCATTGACATCCATTCAATATCACTAAGATGTGTATCTTAGGATCAGAATGTCGTAGAGACTTCCGGGTTGACTTATTTCACTCAGGATGGAAAGTAGACTTGATAAATATCACCCTGGTAACTGCCTAGCAACCAAATGGGGTTACCCTAGCAACCAATAAACAAATCACATATCTCTGCACAAGAAAATCACAGAGACTTCCGGGTTGACTTATTTCACTCAGGATGGCACGGAGCATTGTTTGCTGTCACCTTGGTAACTGCCTAGCAACCAGATGGGGTTACCCTAGCAACCAAGAAACAAATCACATATCTCTGCACAAGAAAATCACAGAGACTTCCGGGTTGACTTATTTCACTCAGGATGGCAAGGAGCATTGTTGCCTGTCACCTTGGTAACTGCCTAGCAACCAGATGGGGTTACCCTAGCAACCAAGAAACAAATCACACCTCTCTGCACAAGAAAATCACAGAGACTACCGGGTTGACTTATTTCACTCAGGATGGCAAGGAGCATTGTTGGCTGTCACCTTGGTAACTGCCTAGCAACCAGATGGGGTTACGCTAGCAACCAATTAACAAATCACGTATCTCTGAACCAGAAAATCGTAGAGATTCCAGGTTGACTTATTTCAGTCAGGATGGCAAGGAGCATTCTTGGCTGTCACCTTGGTAACTGCCTAGCAACCAGATGGGGTTACCCTAGCAACCAAGAAACAAATCACATATCTCTGTACTAGAAAATCACAGAGACTTCCGGGTTGACTTATTTCACTCAGGATGGCAAGGAGCATTGTTGCCTGTCACCTTGGTAACTGCCTAGCAACCAGATGGGGTTACCCTAGCAACCAATAAACAAATCACATATCGCTGCACAAGAAAATCACAGAGACTTCCGGATTGACTTATTTCACTCAGGAGAGCAAGGAGCATTGTTGGCTGTCACCTTGGTAACTGCCTAGCAACCAGATGGGGTTACCCTAGCAACCAAGTAACAAATCATATATCTCTGAACCAGAAAATTGTAGTGATTCCGTGTTGACTTTTTTCATTTAGGATGGCAAGGAGCATTGTTGGCTTGCCCCTTGGTAACTGCCTAGCAACCAGATGGGGTTACCCTAGCAACCATGTAACAAATCACATATCTCTGTATTAGAAAATCGTAGAGACTTCCGGGTTGACATATTTTACTCAGGATGGCAAGTAGCGTTGGTGGCTGACACCTTAGTAACTGCATATCAACCAGATGGGTTTCCCTAGCAACCATGGAACAACACCTATATCTCTGCACCAGAACATTCTACTGTCATGGGGGTGGCCTCTTTGAACTTTGGGCAGTAGGTGGGACATTGTGGTAAGAAATTTTGCCACGGCAAGCACCACTCACATTTTCTTCAGGAAATGTACATTCTAGTTATAATTATTATTATTTTTCCACACATAGTTTGGCGCGCTACTCCTCACGCAGCTTTTGTCACAGACCTCTGATTGAGGCATCAAATCGTGCGGCTTATTGAGGAGAGGTGTGCTATATCTTTTCTAAGCGATCGGGGGTACGGTGTTTGCCCCAGGGGCAAAAAATTGGGCAAAAAAATCCCATTGACTTAACATTGAGCCAAACTTTGACGAGTTATAGCTCAGAGCGAGGATTTCACAGAGACGTGTGATTTACCACATTTGAAGAGGCTGACAGGCTCTCTGAGAACATACCTCACAATGGGGTAAAAGTTTTACCCCTGGGGGGCAGTAGCTGCCCAAATTTGCCCCAATGTAAGTCAATGGAATTTTTGAAAAATTTTTTGGTCGCAGACCCACAAATGAGGCGTCAAATCGTGCGGATTATTTGGGAATGGTGTGCTTTGACTTCTATAAGTGATCGGGGGTATGGTATTTGCCCCAGGGGCAAAAAATTGTGCAAAACATCCCATTGACTTAACATTGAGCCAAATTTGACAAGTCATAGCTCAGAGCATGGATTTCACAGACACGTGTGATTTGCCACATTTGAAGAGGCTGACAGGCTCTGTGAGAACACACCTCACAATGGGGTAAAAGTTGCACCCCTTGGGGGCAGGAGCTGCCCAAATTTGCCCCAATGTTAAGCCTATGGTACATTTTGTATTGAACATAACTCTGGATCACAGTGTCTTAGAGACAAAGGGGCGGGCTCATTTTACTCAGACGACCAATCAGTCTCTCAGGATCATTGTGAAGCTATCAAGCCACGCCCTAGCAACCATTTACAGTACCTTAGCAACAAGTCCCATAGACTTCCATTGAAAGAGATCAAAGGGATTTCTCCAGACTGAATTATCATAGAAACACAAGGGTGGTCTCGTTTGACTTGGGGCAGTAAAACAGCCAATCATGAATCCCCTCAACACTTCCTAGCCCCTCCCTAGCAACCATTTTCAAGCACCTTAGCAACCAAAATACAAAGAGAGATATCTTCCATTCTTAATGTCACAGAGGCATGGGAGTTGGGTTATATCATTCATACTGACAAGCAGCCTTTGGAGATTCATCATTGGCAGCTGCCAAGCCACTCCCTAGCAACAATTTAGAGCACCCTAGCAACCACATTTATTGATTTCAATTACAGTAAGATATCTTCAGATCAGAATGTCCTAGAGACATGATAGTTGCTTTGTTTTAATTGGGTGAGTAATCAGTCTTCAGCTTTCATCATGTGAACTACTTAGCCACGCCCTAGCAACCATTTAACGCACCCTAGCAACAAAGAACCATTGACATCCATTCAAAATCACTAAGATGTGTATCTTAGGATCAGAATGACGTAGAGACTTCCGGGTTGACTTATTTCACTCAGGATGGCAAGGAGCATTGTTCCCTGTCACCTTGATAACTGCCTAGCAACCAGATGGGGTTACCCTAGCAACCAAGAAACAAATCAAATATCTCTGCACAAGAAAATCACAGAGACTTCCGGGTTGACTTATTTCACTCAGGATGGCAAGGAGCATTGTTGGCTGTCACCATGGTAACTGCCTAGCAACCAGATGTGGTTACCCTAGCAACCAAGAAACAAATCACATATCTCTGTACTACAAAATCGTAGAGACTTCCGGATTGACTTATTTTACTCAGGATGGTAAGTAGCATTGGTGGCTGTCACCTTAGTAACTGCATATCAACCAGATGGGTTTCCCTAGCAACCATGGAACAACACCAATATCTCTGCACCAGAACATCCTACTGTCATGGGGGTGGCCTCTTTCAACTTTGGGCAGTAGGTGGGACATTGTGGTAAGAAATTTTGCCACGGCAAGCACCACTCACATTTTCTTCAGGAAATGTACATTCTAGTTTATTATTATTATCAGCTACCCTGAAGTTGTCCACCCTTTTCTCTTGAAATAAAAAAGAAACTGTAAAATCTTCCCTACAATGTAACATTTCACTCATTTAGAGAAAGAAATAATGGCATCCCCTCATGGTTCTGATAAAGAACATGGGCACATGCAGTGCAGGTATAAGCGCAGATGCTCATTCAGCATTTAGGCACACATATATACACACTTTACACACATAAACAAGTATGCAACTAAAAGAAACAAAACATAGAAATCAGTGCATTCCACAAAAGAGACAAAATTTGTATAACTGTGACAGAAATGATCACAGTGTTAAAAGCCTGGCTCGGGATAACATTGAGTCAAACTAAGTTCCGTCTTGCTCTAAATTTGAAATGTTGTCATTTTATACACATTTATATTGTAGTTATATGTATAAAATCAATTATTGCTAAATAAACAAAAGAGAAAATGTTTTAAAATTGAACAACTGTACAGTACGGTAGAGATTGGAATGTATTTGAGTTTATCTGAGAGAAAAAGTAACGTAAACTGACAATGGATGAGAAATATGTTGACCGATTGGCAGTCGGCATGTCATGAGGTGATAATTCTTCTATGCACATCCTCCAAAACATTACGCTTGCATTGTGCGTTCAGCTAGGCTTAGATGTAAAGTCCCAAAGTTCCTTCCGAAATACAACGACATCCAAATGTTCAGTACAAAAATACACAAGAGTTTTGGAAAGAATGGACATCCATAGGGCACAGTATTATCTGAGGTAAAACAACAGCACAGAAGTGTGTGCATCAAGATGCTAAGCCGACTCAAACACATGTACATGTTTGAATAAGAAATGCTAATGAAAATTAGTACCTTAAAACTTCAAAAGGCACCTTCCATAAAAATTCTAATTTGTTTGGTCTTAAGTGCAAAGAGGTCAAATTTACATGAAAATTCCAAAGCTATCATAATTTAAGCTAATGAAAATGCCAAGAGTTTATTTTGATTGCAGGGAATTCACAAAAAAAACTAAATAAATAAAATAAAAAACAGACAAAAACAAAAACAAATAAAACGAAATGAAAAATCAAAGCAAAACTAAACAAAAACAATGCAACAAAGCTAAATGTAACAAATTACAGCCAAACAAAAACAGCTAAATGAAACAAACCAAAGAACAGAAAAATAAACAAAACAACGACAAAAAAATGAAACAAAAAACAATTACAAAACAGAACAAAAATATATTTTTGGCAAATCAATTTTTGCTTGACCTACATGTAAAAAAGTAGGAATTATGCAGCCCATCAAATTTCACATATCTATTTATAAACAATGAAATAACATGTTTTTTACTAACAGCATGTTCATCCACTACTTCCTGCTAAGTATCAGAGCATTTAAGTCCATCTTTCTGTCTTCAGCTGTCATGACAATGTTATGTTAACTAGTCAGAGATGTTTAAAGAATGAAGTTTCATAACTGGAAAATAATTCCTCATGGTTTGACTCATTATGCAACATATGGACCACACAAGATTATCACCAGGATGTTTTTCCCCATTTATCCAGAGGGAAATTAGCAGGAAGACACACTCAAGACTTTACAGATGAGTGTCACACATTAACAACATGATACAACTGTCTGCAGTTGTTATTGTACATACAGTATATGCACTTTGTCACGCCTATTTGGTTTACTAGGTTTCTCTAGCTAAATAACCCAACTATTTGATTTTCCTCTGTTTTAAAGTCACTTCCTGTTTTTGCCTTTTTTTATTCATTACTGCACATTTATCGCTGTTTTACACAGATGCTGTTGTTTGATTGTCGAGATTACCATAAGAAAATAAAATTCAAAATATAAATATAAACATATTTGCAAAAGCAAATTTCCTTTGCTCTCTGTGTCTGAAACAAATATTCAGAGTGCATTCTGTACATATATGTGAATTTGAACAAAAAAAGAAAAAGAACATAAAAGCGCAAAGAGCCTGCAATATAGACTGGCCACATGTACAGGATTGGTTGGGTCAACAGGCTTTGAGACTTGAACAGTGTTGAATGATCTGTCCTCGCCATACTTCACACTTGATAAAGGACAATAATTCTGACCCTTTTTCATGACTTTAAATAAGACCACACGGAAATGCAAAAATATGGACTGTTTTCAAACAAGTTTTCCAAACATTGCTTTTAAAATGTGCCTAGATGGGATCCAAACAATTTAACCTGGGGGCAGTGGTACTATTTATATGACCCTCATTGCAAAAAAATATACTTTTTCGATTATTCACTGAAAATACCAACAAGGAGAGGTAAGGACAAAGCAGGCATGCAGATATTTTATTACATTACATCTCCTACAAATGTGGATATGATTTTAGTATCAGACTCAATAAAGACAGAAAGTTTTAGATCCACCTCTGGCTGAGATTTTCAAGCAGATGCTGACAAGCTCATTGACTAGTGAAGGAAACATTTATGTCTGGGGAACAGAACATGGCACACATGACACTTGTATTAAGTTACATGTATTACCTGTCCGCCGAAAAGTCTCTGCAGCAAGCCCTGTTTGGATTTAAAGCACTCTGTCTCGATCATCTGAACAGATCTATGAAATAATTACACACTCAGTATTATCAGAAAGATAATATCCATCTCAAAGAGAATCTTTCCTTCAAAAGGAATGTACACTCACCTAAAAGGATTATTAGGAACACCTGTTCAATTTCTCATTAATGCAATTATCTAATCAACCAATCACATGACAGTTGCTTCAATGCATTTAGGGGTGTGGTCCTGGTCAAGACAATCTCCTGAACTCCAAACTGAATGTCAGAATGGGAAAGAAAGATGATTTAAGCAATTTTGAGCGCGGCATGGTGGTTGGTGCCAGACGGGCCGGTCTGAGTATTTCACAATCTGCTCAGTTACTGGGATTTTCACGCACAACCATTTCTAGGGTTTACAAAGAATGGTGTGAAAAGGGAAAAACATCCAGTATGTGGCAGTCCTGTGGGCAAAAATGCCTTGTTGAAGCTAGAGGTCAGAGGAGAATGGGCCGACTGATTCAAGCTGATAGAAGAGCAACTTTGACTGAAATAACCACTCGTTACAACTGAGGTATGCAGCAAAGCATTTGTGAAGCCACAACACGCACAACCTTGAGGCGGATGGGCTACAACAGCAGAAGACCCCACCGGGTACCACTCATCTCCACTACAAATAGGAAAAAGAGGCTACAATTTGCAAGAGCTCACCAAAATTGGAAAGTTGAAGACTGGAAAAATGTTGCCTGGTCTGATGAGTCTCGATTTCTGTTGAGACATTCAGATGGTAGAGTCAGAATTTAGCATAAACAGAATGAGAACATGGATCCATCATGCCTTGTTACCACTGTGCAGGCTGGTGGTGGTGGTGTAATGATGTGGGGGATGTTTTCTTGGCACACTTTAGGCCCCTTAGTGCCAATTGGGCATCGTTTAAATGCCACGGCCTACCTGAGCATTGTTTCTGACCATGTCCATCCCTTTATGGCCACCATGTACCCATCCTCTGATGGCTACTTCCAGCAGGATAATGCACCATGTCACAAAGCTCGATTAATTTCAAATTGGTTTCTTGAACATGACAATGAGTTCACTGTACTAAAATGGCTCCCACAGTCACCAGATCTCAACCCAATAGTGCATCTTTGGGATGTGGTGGAACGGGAGCTTCGTGCCCTGGATTTGCATCCCACAAATCTCCATCAACTGCAAGATGCTATCCTATCAATATGGGCCAACATTTCTAAAGAATGCTTTCAGCACCTTGTTGAATCAATGCCACGTAGAATTAAGGCAGTTCTGAAGTTCAGTATTAGTATGGTGTTCCTAATAATCCTTTAGGTGAGTGTATAGACCATTTCAAGGATGTAAACAATAACAAAGGAACGCTACTGGCATGGGAGAATTTCCGGTATCATTACCAGATCCTTTAAATAAGACTCTAGAGTTAAATTTCTTTCTCAAAGATCATCAAACATTTACCTTAAGTGACTTATCCAGATGTGTTGCTGATACTGAGCATTTATGCAAGAGAAGCACTGAAATTGTATCGTAGTTGTTGTTTTTTTTTGAGGCCTAATATTAAGTGCCTCCCACTGTTGATTTGAATGAGTTTGACAACTAGTTGGAAATAGTCCTTGAAATGGTCTATATTAGCACAAGAGAGAATTTCTGAACATATCCGTTTTGAGGTGGTTGACATGACAGTATCTGTCAATCGGTATTCGCAAATATTAGTGACTGTATATTTAATTAGCCCATATTAAAGGCTGACAATGTGAGGTCTTTTTATCCAATTTCTACACTATACATTTCTATGCAAGGTTTTCAAAGCAAATAGAAGAGTTTTTCATATTTCTACAACACATTATAATGCTTTCATACCTGAATTAAAGCATGTTATACTCCAGATCAGGGTTTTAGTGTGAATACTGATTTGACTAAAGATTTGCATATTTGTTGTCACATTGGTAACATAAAACTAACTATTGCTTGTTTGGTAGCTGTTATCAATTCAGTCATGGTTCAGAGTAAAATATTTATTGAAGTTATTTTTGGATAGCAACCTGACCTCATTTGGGCTCCAGATCCACCCCCTTTACTGTAGAAAACTGCTCAATGTCCAACACATCCTTACAGTAGATGGCCTGAGGCTGCAGGCAGAAAAATGCATTTTATGCTACATACACTTGTGTTTGAATGTTCTAAAAAATTTCTAAAATGCACAAACACCGTTTTTAATTGTGGATGATATTCCCATTAAAATGGGTGAAATATGGGCGTCTCAGAAAACACTCACATCGGGAATAAAGGGAGCTTCGAGCATGCCTGCTTCAAGCCGCTTGAAGTTGATGGAACGGAAAATAGGGTGAGCTTTCACCTCTGTGGCTCCACCCCCCCCCCCCCCCCCCGACAGCCAAGCCTCTCACTAGGGTCTTTGGCTAACAGCTATAACAACACAATAGTTTTAAATACATATATACAAGCAGTCAAAATGGAAATACATTTCTACATTGTCTAGCTCTAAAATGGTTGTCAGACTGATTGAGAATATTTAAACTGTTACAGTAGAATAACACTACATTTTGTTGGTCACTTAAAGGTGCTGTAAAAAAAATTATCATGGAAAAGTAAACATTTTTCCTACTCCCTGAAAGGCATTAATGAAATAAGTGTCATGAGATATTTCACCGGTGTCTGTAACAGCTCTAGACTCAAAAAAGTGTCAGAGGGGCCCCTTTCCGCCTGTCAATCTTTTTGCGCCATCTATTAGTGTTATAGTAGCAGTGAATTATTGATGCATTTTTATGCCATTTTAATGCCATGTTGTTCATAACAGTTGTCAGTTGAGGGCGCTATTTTGCTTCTGTTGTTTTTGACAAACGTTTTTGCTCAGTGTTGGTCTCAATACAGCTCATATGGAATCTGACAAAAGGTCTATTCACATTGAGACCGAATGTAACGATCCACACTGTCTTTTGTTTGTTTACCTTTCATTTTTAAGTTTTGGCACCTTTTACCTTCCATATTGTCTTTTGCTTTCTGCACTCTTATTTTGAAATCACTCATGTTCCTGTTTCCCAGTCTTGTCACGTCCTGTTTTCCCTCCATGTCTATGTGTCTGGTTTTCATTGGTTCATTGTTTGATTACTTTATTATCAGTTCTAGTTTTGTCATTGGTTTTAGTTAATTGCCTTATTATCTTGTTTTGAGTTCTGTTTTCCCATTGGCTTTTGTTTCCCCTTTGGTTTTGTATTTAAGCCCTCTTGTTCACCTTGTCCTTTGTTGGTTGTTGTTTGATGTATGTTGCATGTGAATCCTGTCCTTGTCCGTGTTTCTGCCTGAGCCCTCCTTGAAAGATTCCCAGTGTTTATCTTGTGTTTATACCTCTGTTTTCCCACTGTGGATGTTTTATTTGTTCCTGTGTTTATACTTCTCTTTACTTAGTGTTATTTTCAATAAAGCTGTACCTGGATCCTCACTCCCTCGTCTGCCCACTTCGTTACAGAACAACCAACCGCTATGGATCCAACGGCTTTTTTCGTGGAGATTTCTAAGGCGAAACAAACCATCCGCGAGTTCACCTACTTTTCCAACGTGGCCAGCTACTCCGGTTGGAATGACCATGTGCTGAAGGAAGTGTATAGGGTCGGTGTACCCATCCGCCCATGGAGAAACTTGCCGGAGACCGGGGATTGCACCTGGCAGGAGTATGTGGACCTAATCCTGGAGACTTGCGCTGCAGGGGAGCTGCCTCTCTCGATTCCGGGCAGGGCTCCAGGGTGTCCCACGCCTGCCACGGCCAACGAGCCAACGCCCACGCCTGCCAAGGCCAACCCGTTGCCAGCCTCGTCCGTCCCAGCGCCAGCGTTGCCAGCCTCGTCCGTCCCAGCGCCAGCGTTGCCAGCCTCGTCCGTCCCAGCGCCAGCGTTGCCAGCCTCGTCCGTCCCAGCGCCAGCGTTGCCAGCCTCGTCCGTCCCAGCGCCAGTGTTGCCAGCGCCTGTAGCCTCGTCCGTCCCAGCGCCAGCGTTGCCAGCGCCTGTAGCCTCGACCGTCCAAGAGCCAGCGTTGCCAGCGCCTGTAGCCTCGACCGTCCAAGAGCCAGCGTTGCCAGCGCCTGTAGCCTCGACCGTCCAAGAGCCAGCGTTGCCAGCGCCTGTAGCCTCGACCGTCCAAGAGCCAGAGCCAGCGCCTGTAGCCTCGACCGTCCAAGAGCCAGAGCCAGCGCCTGTAGCCTTGACTGTCCAAGAGCCAGCGCCTCCCGAGCCTCAGTCACCCGAGCCTCCCACGCCTCAGTCACCCGAGCCTCCCAGGTCTCCGCCTCTGAAGACTGCCTTGGTTCCGCCTTCCATGGCTCTGCCTGCTCCGCCTTCTGCGGCTCTGCCCCGGAGGACCTACATGGTTCCGCCTTCCACGGCTCTGCCTTCTGCGGCTCTGCCCCGGAGGGCCTACATGGTTCCGCCTTCCACGGCTCTGCCTGCGCCTGCTCTGGCCTCCAGAGCCTTCCATGGCTCCGCCCCTAGAGTCCTCCTCGGCTCCGCCTTACACAGCTCTGCCACCTGTACCTGCCCCGGACCCTCCTACAGAGCCTTCCGTGGCTCCGCCCGCTTCCCCTGAGACTCCTCCCAGGCCTTCTGACCCTGTCCCGTGGCCTCCTCCCAGGCCTTCTGACCCTGTCCCGTGGCCTCCTCCCAGGCCTCCTGTCCCAGTTCTGAGGCCATCTCCTTGGCCTCCTGACCCTGACTCAGTCCTGTGGCCTTCCCCTAGACCTCCTGACCCTGTCCCAGTCCTGTGGCCAACCCCTAAGCCTCCTGACTCTGTCCCAGTCCAGTGGCCATCCCCTAGACCTCCTGACCTTTTCCCAGTCCTGTGGCCATCCCCTAAGCCTCCTGACCCTGTCCTAGCCCTGTGGCCATCCCCTAGACCTCCTGACCCTGTCCCAGTCCTACGGCCTCCTCCCTGGCCTCCTGACCCGGTCCCTGCCCTACGGTTACCAACCAGGCCCCCCGACCCAGTCCCGATCCTGCGGCCGCCTCCCTGGCCTCCTGACCCAGTCCCTGCCCTATGGCTGCCTCCCTGGCCCCCTGACCCAGTCTCGACCCCGCAGCTGCCTCCCAGACTTCCCGACCCGGTCCCCGCCTTCAAGTCGTCCCCTTGGTCCCCTGGGCATCTGCCTGGCCTCCTTGGTCTCCTGGCTGCCCTCCTGTTCTGTCATGGTCTCCCTTTCCTAGTCTTGTTCCTCTGTGCCCCTCGTGTCTCCTTGATCTGCCTGTTTGCCCCTGTTCTCTGTTGTCGTTTTGCCCTTCCTTTGGTTAGGAGCATCTGGGATCCGCTCCTTAAAGGGGGGGCTCTGTAACGATCCACACTGTCTTTTGTTTGTATACCTTTCACTTAAGTTTTGGCACCTTTTACCTTCCATATTTTCTTTTGCTTTCTGCACTCTTATTTTGAAATCACTCATGTTCCTGTTTCCAAGTCTTGTCATGTCCTGTTTTCCCTCCATGTCTATGTGTCTGGTTTTCATTGGTTCAATGTTTGATTGCTTTATTATCAGTTCTAGTTTTGTCATTGGTTTTAGTTAGTTGCCTTATCTTGTTTTGAGTTCTGTTTTCCCTTTGGTTTTGTATTTAAGCCCTCTTGTTCACCTTGTCCTTTTGTTGGTTGTTGTTTGTATGTTGCATGTGAATTCTGCCTGAGCCCTCCTTGGAAGATTCCCAGTGTTTATCTTGTGTTTATACCTCTGTTTTCCCATTGTGGATGTTTTATTTGTTCCTGTGTTTATACTTCGCTTTACTTAGTGTCATTTTCAATAAAGCTGTACCTGGATCCTCACTCCCTTGTCTGCCCACTTCGTTACACCGAAACACAAATTGAAAAACTATTTAAACCCTATTTATATGATATTTTAAGATGAGCTTAGTTCAAATGAACTGCCGACCCTCACTGCTAATATTAACGCAAGGATAATATAAAAGGCACAGAAAATATGCATATTAATAATGTTCATCAATACTGAACACAAGGGGGTCTATTTTTGTGAGTGCGCAAAGCACAGCACTATACGCAATGACTGTGTGCTACATCTTATCCAATTTTCATCATATCGCTATATCTAAGTGCAATTTATGCTTAGTTATTCATGTCAGCACAAATGATGTTTGGCTTCGCCAGTCGGAGATCACTAAAGAGGTGTGTGAATTTGCAAAAACAATGTCATTCACTGTAATATGCCCCTGTCCCATCCCTGCTCGTCATGTTGACGAAGTTTATAGTAGATTAGTGTCACTGAACGGCTGGATGTCCGAGTGGTGTCTGGAGAATAAAATAGGATTTATAGACAATTGGAAGAGTTTTTGGGGTAGACCTGACCTGCTAAAGAGAGAGACGGACTCGATCCCTCCAGGGAAGGTACTGCTCATAGTCTTAATGAGTATTTGACTAACAGGGGCCCAGATCAGGAAGCAGACAAACTGGTTAATCTGAACGTCTGCTAGCTGCCTTGAGACGTCACACAGGTCACATAAACTACAACACATAGAGACTGAATCACCTAGATAACTCCTAGAGACTGTGTCTGTTCCCTGAACTACCAAAAACAAAACCCTCACTAAATCAATTTGAAAAAATTTGATGAAGGTAAAAACATACAAATTAAAGATAAACAGCATATAAAGGTAGGGCTATTAAACATTAGATTTCTTTCTACCAAAGCACTAATTGTAAATGAAATTATTACAGATTATAGTTTGGATGCACTCTGTTTGACTGAAACCTGGCTTAAACCGGAAAAATATATTAAGTTTAAATGAATCTACTCCCCCAGGTTATTGTTATAAACATGAGCCTCGTCTGAAGGTTCGAGGAGGAGGTGTTGCTACAATTTACAGTGAAGTTTTTGGTGTTACTCAGAGGACAGGATATAAATTTAAGTCTTTTGAACTAATAATGCTTAATGTGACACCGTCAGATATAAAAAAAAAAATGTCTTATTTTACCCTTGCTACAGTGTATAGATCACCTGGAACTTATTCAGATTTCCTTGGTGAATTTGCTAATTTCTTTTATCAGATCTTGTAGTTACAGTATTTAAAGCTTTAATTGTTGTTGACTTCAACATTCACATAGATAATGAAAATGATACATTGGGATTAACATTTATCGATATTCTCAACTCTCTTGGAGTCAGACAAAATGTTACAGGACCAACTCATCGCCATAATCATACGCTAGATTTAATTCTGTCATATGGAGTTGAAGTTGATAATATAGAAATTCTGCAGCAGAGCGATGACATCTCTGATCATTACCTCATCTCTTGTATGCTGCGATCAGCTAATGTTACTCAATCTACACCACTCTATAGTTCAGGTAGAACTATTCTTTCGATCACTAAAGATAGCTTCACTAATAATCTTCCAGATCTATCTCATACACTCAGTAAACCCCATAGCCGAGAAGAGCTTGATGAAATAACAAAAAATATAAATACAGTCATCTCTTGATAGTGTCACCCCCCTTCGATTAAAGAAAATTAAAGAAATAAGCCATGGTATAATGCACCATGGTATAATGATCACACTCACGCTCTCAAGAGATAATGGAGCGCATGTCGAAGAATACAAAATTAGAAGTATTTTGCGGTGCATGGAAAGATAGTGTCTGTACAGACAGGCACTAAAAGCTGCAAGGTCAGCATATTTTAGTAAACTCAGAGAAAATAACCACATCAATCCAAGGTGTTTATTCAGTACTGTGGCTAAATAGGTTAGGAATAAAGCCTCAAAAGAACCAGATATTACGTCACAGCACAAGTGTAATGACTTCATTAATTTCTTTACTGATAAAATTTAAATAATCAGAAATAAAATGGAATTATGCAATCATATGTCATAGCACCTCAGAAAACAGTGTCTCATAATTTTCCTCATGTGCAACTTCAATCCTTTGCTGTCATGGGTCATGAAGAGCTAACAAAACTTTTTGAAACATCAAAAGCCACAACATGTTTGTTAGATCCAATACCATCTAAGCTCTTAAGAGATATTTCCTATAATTTCAGAACCTCTTCTTTATATTATTAACTCCTCGCTATCCTTAGGACATGTCCCAAAAACTTTAAAATGGCAGTTATCAAACCGCTTATTAAGAAGCCACAACTTGACCCTGGCTGATTATAGACCGATTTCAAATCTCCCATTTATGTCGAAAATACTAGAAAAGGTAGTATCCTCCCAAATATGTTCATTTCTGCAGAGAAATTATATATATATATATATATATATATATATATATATATATATATATATATATATATATATATGTGTGTGTGTGTGTGTGTGTGTGTGTGTGTATATATGTGTGTATGAACAATTTCAGTCAGGATTTACAGAGACTGCACTTATCCCTGTAGTTACAAATTACTTGCTCTTATCATCTGATCGAGGCTGAATTTCACTTCTAGTGCTTTTAGATATTAGTGCGGCATTCGACACGATAGATCACAACATTCTCTTGAATAGGCTAGAGAATTATGTTGGCATTTGTGGAGTTGCATTGGCATGGTTTAGGTCCAATTTTGCAGACTGCTACCACTTTGTCTATGTAAATCAGGAATTGTCAAACAAAGCAAATGCAAAGTATGGAGTGCCACAGGGATCAGTTTTAGGGCCTCAGCTTTTCTCCTTGCATATGCTTCCCCTGGGAGATATTATCAGGAATCGTGGAATAAGTTTCCACTGTTATGCTGACAATACCCAACTTTATGTTTCTTCAAAACCTAATGAGATTTCACAACTCTCCAATTAGCAGTGTGTATCAATGAATTAAGTAAGTGGACGGCCATAAACTTCCTTCTACTCAATTCCGACAAAACAGAGGACTAATTATTGGACCAAAAATCTCAAAAAATAAGCCGCAAAAATATAATTTGACTCTCGATGGATGTACTGTTACGTCATCTTCAACAGCGAAGAACATGGGTGTTACATTTGATACCAATCTTTGAAAATCTAATTACCAATTTTTGTAGAACAGCATTCTTCCACCTAAGAAATATTGCTAAATTACGGCACATGCTCTCTGTTGCTGATGCTGAAAAACTAATTCATGCGTTCTTGACCTCAAGACTAGATTATTGTAATGCATTACTGGGAGGATGTCCAGCAAGATCAATAAATAAACTTCAATTGGTTCAAAATGCAGCAGGATCACCAGAACCGGCTGGATCCAGCTCCATTCCTGCTTCCTGGAGTGTTGGACTCCACTGCTATGTGTTGCTGTGTGATGATGATTAAATGCAGCCGGCGCCAGCCAAACATCACTTCAGTCTATTATGATGGACTTCAGAGGATGAACTGATGCCAACTCCAACCATAAGACATGGGATACATCATATGCCATTGTCTGAACCTTGGACTTAAGATGGATCCCACCGAACCTCACCGAAATTACCGGCCAGGTTGAACTGTGATGCACCTCACTGTTCTCTGCCTAAATCACCTCAGTCTATTGATGGACTACACTCTTGAAATGGAATACATAGACTATCAATTGCCAACAAAAGCCTTCATCAGCAAATTAACAAGGACAATTGCATCTATGTGAACTTCTGCAGTTAATACAGGATGGACTTCAAAAGACATTAATCATTAATCTTACAGTTCAAACAAAATCTTTGTTTAAACACTGTCCCTTAACAGTTACTTAGTTTAATCATTTGAAACCATGACTTGCACTATACATAAGTAATACTGGCATTATATTAATGATGTTAGCCAGAGGGGAACTGGCCCCCACAGTGAGTCTGTATTCTCCCAAGGTTATTTTTCTCCCATTAACCAACATCTTGTGGAGTTTTGTGTTCTTTGCCAAAGTCGCCTTCAGCTTGATCACTGGGGTTATAAATACAATTATTATTATTAATTACTTATTTTTAAACACAATTTACAATCGTACTTTATCAAACTACACAATGATGAATCCTAGACATTATAGACATTACAGTTTTATCTTCTGTTAATGCCTGATATCCTGTAAAGGTGCTTTGAAACAATGAGTGTTGTGAAAGGCGCTATACAAAAAAAAAAAGACTTTACGCGCCAGCGCAAAACAGAGAAATAGATGTCATTTCCATCAATCTCTGATTTTTTCAGCCATTTTTTATTTCTTTAAAAACCTACTTAGACCATTAGTCCGATCAGCATTAAATTTGGTATACATCATTTATAAACCCTCCTGACAAAAAGTTGTCAAAAGAATTTTGATATGTTAAATAGTTCTGAAGATATTAATGATACAATTCCTTCAGTTTAACACAATGAGTAATTTATCAATATCTACTCAATGCAAACTCCAAATATAACCAATCTTGGTACACATAGTCAACAGGACGTTTAGAAGATATCAGCAAGGTAACATACATCAGCAACCTCCAGGGAGCGCTAAAATTATTTTGATAACTTTGCAGCCGCTTGAGCGACAACGTTCAAATTAAATATGCATCTTCTTTGGTACAAATGCTATCATATTCAAAAAATATTAATTCAACAAATAATCAAAAGCGTCCACCAACGGCCAATCAAATTTCAGCACCTTATAACTCGCATTGCGAATGGCCAGGTTTATGGAAATTACTATACACAAACAACACACATTTTTTTGCTTCTCTGAATCCACCAGTGCCCCACAATGATAATGTCACTTTAATATCCATTTCTGCAATAAACGTATTTAAATTAAACATACTTTTTTGAACTCATCCTAGGCCGTTTGCCTGATTCTCACAAAACTTGGTATATGTCATCCAAAGACCCTAAAGACAAAAATTTATCAAAAGAATTTTGATGCGTGGAATCGTTCCAAAGTTAGAAGCAAATATGTTTTGGCAGTGGCCTGTAGTGACTAATTAGTCTGTATCTTGAGAGCGCAATTTTCTTTTTAAATTTGATGTTAGGGGGCACTATAACTTAAGAAAATGCTATTTTTGTAACAGTGCTCAATGCAGGTGAATTGTCACACCAAAAATACGTACGTACGTACGTACGTACATACATACATACATACATACATACATACATACATATATACATATATACATATATACATACATACATACATACATACATACATATATATATATGTAGACTATATTTGTGCATATATGAATAACTAACCCACATGGAAGTACCAGATGGGAATTAATAGAATCTGGGGATTTTACAAGATACACGTAGTGTAATATTAACCATTTCACAATCATAGTTGGGAAAAGTAGGGTTTGTGCTTATAAGAAGTGCTTGTGACTTTCTAGAGCAGGTATTAAAACCAAAGCTCTACATACAAATGAGAGTTTACCTGTAACAGAGGGTTTCTGGCTTATATAAAAAGCGCTCTAAACAGAGAGTACTTGAGAGGAAATGGAAGTTACATCCAGTTTGTAAAACCTTGCAAACATAGTATGTGATGACATCCCGCTGCCAAGCATATGTCCTGTAGGGACACGCCGTTATGCCATGCCTCTAGTTGAATGTACTTTGACCCCGATAGGGCAATTTACACCTTGTGACTCATATGCTAGGGCGATCACATCTACAATCCAGTGCAAATGCCTTTGTTTGGAGGCAAAGCTCGCCCATTAGGTATGCACGCATGCTCACAGAGTTGAGCTGCATGCCTAAGAAGGACATTTGCTGGCTGAGGGAAAATATACTTTTCGCCCAGTTGACATTCAGGCCCAGGTTGTTTAGATGGCAAAGCAATAATTCTCTGTGTATGCTCAGTAGAGTCTGATTGGGCTAGCATTCAATTCGTTAATGAGGCGAGTGCCGAATCGATACATTTCGTGAACGTAAGGGAAGCCAGAGACAATACAAACAGAAGGACTTTGAATTGATATGCAGATCCCTCAAACGCAAATCTCAAAAACCACCTGTGATGCGGCGCAATCAGTATATGAAAGCATGCGTCCTTCATGTCTATTGGTGCAAACCAGTCCCCTGGACGGATGTGTGATAAGATCAGTTTCTGAGTTAACATTTTGAATGGGCACTTCACAAGCGCACAATTCAAGCATCTTAGATCTAGAATTGGCCAAAGCATGTCACCCTTCTTTGGAACAAGAAATTTGAGGCTGTTAACCCCAGTATGCGCGTCGCAGCTCGGAACAGTCACTATCGTGCTTTTTGCGAGGAGATTGTGAATTTTTACACACAATATTGGTGCGTCTTGTCGTGGGATCACAGACTGCAGAACGCAGTTGAAGCGAGGTGGTCGGCGTACAAATTGAATCATGTAACCGTGCTCTAGAGTGTTCAACACACAATTTGATTCGCCTGTTAGGGCTTACAAAACATCTGTGCAGCAAGATAGCGGGCTCATTGATTCGCTTACTCCCAGAGACAAGGCGTCTTTGTGAGCTCTTTATGGAGCTCTGGGAAAAATGGAGCATCTTCAGGCTGCTGGCAGTGGCCAGACTGTAAGAACCATTCGTCCCAGCAGGATTTTTCCGGCTCTTCGGGAGGAGACCACTCTAAACAGAGCTCCTTACCTCAGAATTACCTCAGAATTAAATTGCATTTGACCCAGCACATTAGTGTGCTGCGCACATGATTTCACCAATCCCACTTGCAGCTAGACTTAGCGCATGCTTGCACAAAAATACCAAAACTTTATGGTCATGCCTATTGACTTTGGCTGCGCTAAGCATTAGTGGTCTTAAAATAGGGACTGAGGTATATTATAAAATATGAGGTATCAGGTCATTATATTGTTTACTAGTTGATTAGCAAAATTAACAAATGACAAAAAGCTCATATTTCATTGGTCAGACAGTTTTATTTTTTAATAAATATTTTAATAAATGTTTTAATAAAATGGACTTCATATGAACAGGCCTTTTATTTTTGTAGCACTGTGGTGGGCAGCCTCACCCACAGTGAAAACTCACTGGACCAAAATCCCATTCCTTGTGTATATTACATATGGACAAGGAGAGTTTGATTGTGGAAGTTTGAGGGATTGAGGGACTGTTAGGAATGTTATCGATCTAGTCGCGATCACAGATTCCCCCGGTCCCGTTTTCTATAGCAGTGCCCAGTCAGGTGCAGTCGTGAGTCTGAGTCTCTGTAGACTTCGCGAAGGAAGTAGAAAGAACAACACCACGCAGTTGGTCTGTGTCCAATCTACTCAACTTTATTGTAGGAAGCATGTGGTTTATATATTCTTTATGAGACAGCAAACAGCCAATAATAAAGCAACAGCAATCTTATAATCAAGGGGGAGAGCGGGCATCCTGAAAGGGAATGCTCAAACAAGGCCATATACGGAGGCCTTCAGACGTTCAGTTGCTTGTCCACGTGTGTACCTCACGAGGACGAGCATGATCTTTTGAACTTAGAAAATTAGTATGCATTGTGAAGTGTGGAACATCATACTCACACATACAGAAAAGGGCGCGAAACATAGACACACTAATATGCAGAGCAAACACACTAATATACAGAGCAGAACATCATGTTCACTTCATGTTTCATTTATAATATTGTAAAGAGGATCACGTTCATGGGCAAGGAAGAGGCGAGAAACCGGCTTGTCAACATAAATAATATTTTAATTAAGAACTTAAAACAAACACATAGGACAACAGACATGTCTGCTGATTAAGCTCTCTCTCTCGATCGCCGTCTGCGAGTGGCCTTTATCCCTCTTGACGGCTCAATTAGCCTGATACGGGACCGGGCGTGCGTAATCACGCGCCGGTCCCGCCCTCCACCGTGCCACAAATATATTATATTCCTTTAAGTTCCTAAAAGAAAACCATATAGGATGTAGTCTGGAGAAGAATCATGGAAGTCATGAAAATACATGTTATGAATTCTTAGTTGTACGTTGTGCCGTGAGTGCAAGAAAGCATGTAAATGGAGAGTAAATAGAGAACTTGTTGACACTCAAAAAAAAAAGCTTGGAATCTTTCTATGTCGCACCAGGTTAGGGTTAAACAGGGAATATTTGATAGGGTCTACAGAACATATTATTTCAATAGTATGATGGTACAGACACTGACCATTTTACAGAGTGACTTGGCATCCTCTGAAAACTTGCTGGAATATTCCTCCTCCACCTCTTTGACTAGGCGCTCGACCTCCTCTCGCTTAATTTTCTTCTTGCGCTGCTGAAAGGGGGACTGGCCCTCGATCATTTCATACAGGAGACAGCCAAGAGCCCACCAGTCCGGATCGAATGTATAACGCTCGTTCTTCACCACCTCTGGGGCTGAAGGGACACAAACAGGCACAATCCAAACACATGCAAACTTCAGCATTAGAAGCTGATTTTATTGTTTGGGGCATAATAACCTAACATACATACCCATGTACCCGACAGTGCCCACCCGGCCTTTGATTGTCTGACCCTCTGGTACATGCACAGCCAAGCCCAGGTCTGATATACGTATATGTCCTGAGGGAAAACATCACATTTGTATTCATTCCTCTAAAGGCAAAAATGCTAAAAGTATATCTTTCATTGTTTCTTTTAATGATGTAAACATTGCTTAAAGGAATAGTTCATCCAAAAATGTAAATTCTGTCATCATTTCATTTCAAACCCATAAGAATTTCTTCCATGGAATACAAAAGGAGATTTTTTTTAAAGAATGTTCATGCTGCTCTTTTCTGAAACAACTGAAGTATATAGTTACTAGAGAATGTAAGGTACATAACCAAGTTTGTATTGAATATGCAGAAGAGCAAATCAGATTTGAGAGCTGCAATCAAGGAGAAGATTTGCAGTGAATAACAACTTAAACACAGTCGTCACATTCTCTAATTTAGGGTACATTTCATGTCAGCAAAAAAGCACAAGAGCACTGTCCTTTCTCAGTGGAACATTAAGTGTCTCAATATAGTATATTAATTCAGTGTTACATATCTGTTATCTGCAGAGCTTAAATATTAACTGTTTTTATATTTTTTTAAATTAAAAACATGTTTTTACTTCAGAGTTTGTCAACTATGTTACGGACAAACAGGGTGTTATACAAACCATTCAATTCAGTCTTGCACTTGAAATTAAATGCAATTTAGAAGGCTCGAGTCCATTTCTGCCACACATACAATTGTTATTTAAAATTATTTTCATAATTAACCTTTTTTTAAAGATGAACATGCAATGCATTTATAACTGTCCTTATGGACAAGGATGTTTTTCATCATAAATCTCCATTAAAGTTATTTTTGATAATCAAAAAATATGTTATAGTAAACTCCAACCTATGCAAATAAGTAGAATGCTTAAAAATGTCAGAAACATCAATATTGGCTATTTTAACTTCAAAAATCTAAGTTTAACCTAGGTGACAATGAAAATCACACGGTTGACACAAGTAACCTAGTTGACTGGACATATGGTTAACAATGGACAACATTTTATTCATGAGACAGAATTGAATTAGCAAAGTTGCTCAAGCCTGCTCTTTCTCTCTCTGCTATTCTGTTTTGCTTTCTTCCAGTAGGCCCTCTTTCTTCTTTTCTCTCTCTCACTCATATCTGCCACTGTCTTCACCTTTCCTTGTGACCCGAGCCTGTGCCATGCCTCTCTCTGCTTCACCAAACATGCTGCCCTTCTTTCAGGATCTGCATCACGACGAGCCCTGTATCTACGCTGTCTCTCAGCTGCAGAGACCTATTTAAATTGATCTTTTTTAAAAGTAAAATAATATATCTACATATATATATATATATATATATATATATATATATATATACACACTCACCTAAAGGATTATTAGGAACACCATACTAATACTGTGTTTGACCCCCTTTCGCCTTCAGAACTGCCTTAATTCTACGTGGCATTGATTCAACAAGGTGCTGAAAACATTCTTTAGAAATGTTGGCCCATATTGATAGGATAGCATCTTGCAGTTGATGGAGATTTGTGGGATGCACATCCAGGGCACGAAGCTCCCGTTCCACCACATCCCAAAGTTGCTCTATTGGGTTGAGATCTGGTGATTGTGGGGGCCATTTTAGTACAGTGAACTCATTGTCATGTTCAAGAAACCAATTTGAAATGATTCGAGCTTTGTGACATGGTGCATTATCCTGCTGGAAGTAGCCATCAGAGGATGGGTACATGGTGGCCATAAAGGGATGGACATGGTCAGAAACAATGCTTAGGTAGGCCATGGCATTTAAACGATGCCCAATTGGCACTAAGGGGCCTAAAGTGTGCCAAGAAAACATCCCCCACACCATTACACCACCACCACCAGCCTGCACAGTGGTAACAAGGCATGATGGATCCATGTTCTCATTCTGTTTACGCCAAATTTTGACTCTACCATCTGAATGTCTCAACAGAAATCGAGACTCATCAGACCAGGCAACATTTTTCCAGTCTTCAACTGTCCAATTTTGGTGAGCTCTAGCAAATTGTAGCCTCTTTTTCCTATTTGTAGTGGAGATGAGTGGTACCCGGTGGGGTCTTCTGCTGTTGTAGCCCATCCGCCTCAAGGTTGTGCGTGTTGTGGCTTCACAAATTCTTTGTTGCATACCTTGGTTGTAACGTGGTTATTTCAGTCAAAGTTGCTCTTCTATCAGCTTGAATCAGTCGGCCCATTCTCCTCTGACCTCTAGCATCAACAAGGCATTTTCGCCCACAGGACTGCCGCATACTGGATGTTTTTCCCTTTTCACACCATTCTTTGTAAACCCTAGAAATGGTTGTGCGTGAAAATCCCAGTAACTGAGCAGACTGTGAAATACTCAGACTGGCCCGTCTGGCACCAACAACCATGCCACGCTCAAAATTGCTTAAATCACCTTTCTTTCCCATTCTGACATTCAGTTTGGAGTTCAGGAGATTGTCTTGACCAGGACCACACCCCTAAATGCATTGAAGCAACTGCCATGTGATTGGTTGATTAGATAATTGCATTAATGAGAAATTGAACAGGTGTTCCTAATAATCCTTCAGGTGAGTGTATATATATATATATATATATATATATATATATATATATATATACACACACACACACACACACACACACACACATGTTCAGTCCATATAAATAACATAGAAACAATTAATGATCATGATATGCTATAGAGCACTGATGTAACTTAGTTGACAGATAGTTGACCGTAACTTAGTTGACCATAACTTAGTTGACAATTTCCATATTTCTTCCCCATAACAGAAATGGTGGACCTAGCCTAGCTAACCACATGTCATTTTTTTGAGCAGGTTAATGTAAGAAATCAACACAAAATTTCATTACAATAAATAAAAAATTTTAGCCATGACAATGTACATAACATAGTTGATGGTTAATAATACGGCCGTTGGCAAAATTCTTTTCTACATCAAATATTGAAAAAACTGAGAGGAGACTCACCATGGTGTGTTTGAAATTGCCTCCACAGAGGAAAATGACATCACATGGTGCTGGTCACATGGTCTTGGGACAAACCATTTTTGAGTTGCTGGGGGAGGGTTTGTTTGTAACATAGTTGACCAACATTTTGTGGACACGAATAAATTAATATATTTTAAGTATTTAAAAAAATAACTTATATTTGAAACTATTATTTTCCTTTAATATTAAGACTTTTGTAAAAGATTGCAAAAAGAATTGATTTATTTTAATGATTTTAATGGATATTTTTGGACCCTCAACTTTCTCACATTGAAATCGGACATGGACAAAACTGTACATTTAGGGCCATAATGACACATTTTAAGCAAAATAAAGAATATATTGCACATATTGTCTGTGTGATGTTATTTCATGAAGCAAGTTTACACATAAAAAGCAATTTGTTTGAGGAAATTTGATTGTATAAGTATATTTAACATCAGTGGACATGCAGTGTACCCTAAATTATAGAATCACTCAGTCACCTGTCATCAGCATTAACAAACAAACTCATTTGATCATACAGCTGCTACACTGAATCCTCTGGAGAGATTTTTTCATATACAGAAGGGTTCTCCAGAGAGATCATTATGGTTGTGTTTTCAGTAACAGGGCATTTTTTAGCTGTCCCTGCAAGCAAAAAATATCACCGATAGCCACTTGTAATTCAGAAGAAGCTTTGGGCAGGGCCTGATTATTTCAAAACTCGAAACAAAATACCTTGAATACATGTTCCCTTATGGTCGTGTTATTCTCTTATGGTTGTCTACTCCCTCTTATGGCAAACAAGTGGTACAGAGATGTTTTTATTTTCATAACACTGAACCCTGTCATTAGTTATTCGATTATATTGGATATATCAGATACTGACTTACCATGATCGTCCAATAGTGTAAGGATGCGGACACTGAGGCAGAATCCATGTGCAGATGTTTATTAATAATCTACAGCAAACTGGCAATACTTCGCGATGGCCTGTTAAACAGGACATGCTTAAATATCATAAACACAGGAAGTGAACAATGAAGCAGAGGGAGCGGCACACAGTCAGTACTCGGGAGAGGGCTCCCTCTGCTGGCGTGACGTTACAGAATCCCCCCCCTAGGAGCGACTCCTGGCGCTCGACGAGGGCATCCCCGTGGCCGCGGTGCTGGACGATCGGGTCTGGCTCGATGGAAGTCCCTGATAAGAGTCGGGTCCAAGATATCATGGGCGGCTACCCAAGACCTCTCCTCTGGGCCGTACCCCTCCCAGTCCACCAAATACTGGAGCTGACCACCTCTCCTTCTCGAGTCCAATAACTCCCTAACCGCGTAAGCAGGAGACCCATCAATGTCCAGCGGTGGAGGTGGTTCCTGACTCTCAGTGTTGGGGTCAGCCCCCGGGTGGACCGGTTTGAGGAGAGAAACATGGAAGGAAGGAGAGACACGATAATTAATAGGAAGCTCCAATTGATACGTGACTTCGTTAATTTGTCTTAGGATTTTGAACGGGCCTACGTACCTTGGACTTAATTTCTTGCTTGGTAGCCGCAACTTGAGATCCCGTGTGGAGAGCCAGACCCTTTGTCCAATTTGGTAGGGAGGGTGTGGACGACGTCGTCTATTGGCTTGAACTTCCTGACTCCTGACAGCTCTTTGCAGGTGCACATGAGCGGAATTCCACACCCTCTCACTACGACGAATCCAGTCATCGATTGCAGGTACAGTAGAAGGTTCACCTGACCACGGGAACATAGGGGGTTGATATCCAAGCACACATTGGAATGGGGTAACACCAGTGGAGTAGTGTTTTAAGGAATTTTGGGCATATTCTGCCCATGGTAGAAACTCTGCCCAGCGATGCTGTTCACGACTGCAGTAAGACCTAAGATACCGGCCAATTTCCTGATTCAGCCTCTCCACTTGACCGTTGGACTGGGGGTGATATCCTGAGGTCAGGCTGACGTTGATGTCTAGCTGCTTGCAAAAGGCTTTCCAAACTTGAGAAGTGAATTGAGTGCCTCTATCAGAAACAATATCTTCAGGGATGCCAAACACTCTGAAGACGTGTTGGAAGAGTGCAAGAGCTGTTTCCATGGCTGTGGGGAGTCCCTTCAAGGGTACCAAACGGCAGGATTTGGAAAAATCGGTCAATGATAACTAAGATTGTCGTGAATCCGGTGGACGGAGGTAAATCTGTGACAAAATCAATGGACAGATGAGACCAAGGTCGTTGTGGGATGGGCAGAGGCTGTAGCAGACCAGAGGGTAAGTGTTTAGGAGTTTTAGATTGGGCACAGATGGAGCAGGACTTGACAAAATTGGTTACATCTCTAACTATTGATGGCCACCAAAACAAATTTTGTGTGAGGTTGAGTGTTCGTGAGATGCCTGGATGACCTGAGCTGAGTGAAGTATGGACCCATTGGATGACTCTAGCACGAAGGTTCACCGTACATATTGTTTATTGGCAGGACAATTGGGTGGTGTGGGTTCTCTCTGTTGACCCGGTTGAATCTCCTCCATCAGATCCCACGTGACTGGTGCAACGATTATTGAGGGTGGTAGGATAGGTTCGGGCATGGATTCTGTCTGGAGATGGCTATGTAATCTGGATAAGGCATCTGCCTTGCTATTTTTACTACCTGGTCTGTATGTTACAGTGAACTGGAATCTGGTGAAGAATAGGGACCAACGTGCTTGCCGAGGATTGAGTCTCTTAGCACTCTTGACGTACTCTAGGTTTTTATGGTCAGTGATAATCATGAAAGGATGGGTGGAACCCTCCAACCAGTGTCTCCATTCCTCAATTGCAGCCTTCATGGATAAGAGTTTCTTATTGCCGACATCATAGTTACGCTCTGCGTCCGTGAGTTTCCTAGAAAAGTAAGCACAGGGATATAGCTTGCCAGGTTGTCCATGACATTGGGAGAGTACAGCTCCAATTCCATTGTCCGAGGCATCCACCTCTACGACAAAAGGCAAACTGGGATCTGGATGCTTGAGGATGGGTGCTGTGGTGAAACTGGACTTTGGAGAAGGCTTGTGTGGCATTTTCAGTCCACTTTAATTTTGAGGGTTTACCCTTCAGCAGAGATGTTAAGGGGGCAGCAATAGTGCTGTAATTGCGGATAAAGCGTCGGTAGAAGTTGGCAAATCCAAGAAAGCGCTGTAGTTCTTTGACTGTGGTGGGTTGGGGCCATTCAGTGACTGCTGTTACCTTAGAGTTATCCATTTCAACACCCTGATGGCTGATGTTGTAACCCAAGAACGAAGTTTGGTTGACATGGAACTCACATTTCTCTGCCTTTACATAGAGTTGGTTTGCAAGAAGTCTTGAGAGCACAGACTTGACATGATCTTGGTGTTCTAATTCAGACTTGGAGTAAATAAGGCGTTAGCAAGTCCGTATGGCATGACCTGGTACTCATAGTGCCCCCTAGAGGTCAAAAAAGCCGTTTTCCACTCGTCCCCTTCTCTAATTCTGATAAGGTTATATGCGCTCCTGAGGTCTAGTTTGGTGTATATGGTTGCTTCACGGAGTTGTTCAAGAGCTGAGGGTACTAAAGGTAAGGGATAACTAAATTTGACTGTGACGTTTTTCAAACCTCTGTAATCAATACATGGCCGGAGTCCTCCATCTTTCTTTTCCACAAAGAAAAAGCCAGCAGCTGCTGGAGAAGTGGAGGGACGAATGAAACCTGAGCTGAGCGCCTCTTCAATGTATTCCTCCATGGCCTGTGTTTCTGGATGTGATAGAGGATAAATCTTACTTTTGGGGGGCATGGCATTCGGCAGGAGATCAATAGCACAATCCCAGGGACGATGTGGTGGGAGAAGTGTAGCTTTTGTCTTGCTGAAAATTTCTTGGTATTCATGGTAACAAGAGGGAATAACGACTGGCTTAGTATCTGGACTTTCAATGCTCGTGGTTAAACATGACTTGGTTACAGAGGCATTGATGCACTGTGTATTGCATAAAGATGACCATTGTGTGATCTCACCAAGCCGCCAATAGATGACTGGATCGTGAACTGATAACCATGGATGGCCTAGGATGATTTCGTGGTGGGGGGAATCAATCACATAAAAAGAGATGACTTCAGAATGAAAAAGTCCAACTTGAAGTCTTACGGGCAAGGTTTGTTGTTTGATGCCTTCTCCGATAGGTTTATTGTCTATGGCGTTGATTTTGAGAGGTGGGTCACATGGTTGTGTGGGTATGTTGAATTTGCTGACAATGTTTTGATGAATCAAATTAAGTGCTGATCCGGAGTCGACCAGTGCTGTGAGGTCAGTGGAGTGATTGTTAGAAGTAATCTTGACTTTGGTAGTGAAAAACTTGGTTGAAAGAGGAGGGAAATGGTCAACACTCACCCGACCAGTAGATTTGGTAGCTTTCTGGGTTTTGAGTGGACACACAGCATTGACATGGTCTGGATTTCCACAGTAGAAACATAAATTATTAGTCAGGCGACGAGATTTCTCCTCCCTAGAGAGTTTTGTGACTCCTAACTGCATGGGTTCTGGGCCAGGTTGAGTAGTGGATAGAAATGAATGGGACGTCAGAGCAGGTGGATTAACTGAAGCGATTCGCATAGAGGGTGTCCTGGACTTAGCGGGGCAGTTACGCATGAGGATATCAATTTTGATAGCAAGAGTCACGAACTCAGAAAAAGAACAATTTTCACCCTTGCAAGCAAGTTCTGCCTGTAATTCAATATTCAAACTTCGTTGGAACATGGCTTTAAGTGCAACGTCATTCCAACCACTCTGAGCTGCGATCGTCCTGAATTCAATAGCGTATTCTGCGGCGGATCGTCGACCTTGATTTAGTTGCACGAGTTGAGTAGAGATATCCATACCCCCTGATGGGTATTCAAAAACTTCTCTAATCTGTTGGATGAAATATGCAGACGAAGTTTGAATCGAACGGTCAGTCTCCCAGACGGCTGCAGCCCAATCAATAGCTTTTCCAGTCAGAAGAGTCATTAGAAAAGCGCATCTTTTCTCATCTGACTCGAAATCATCCTTTTGATGTTTGAAAAAGATTTCTACCTGTCGTAGAAATCCTTTACAATGCTCTGCTGAGCCGTCAAATTTATCAGGAAAAGCAAAGCTTACCTTCTTAGGCATGGGTGGCGGCAATGAATGGAGGTATTGAGTTAGTAGCCTGTAGATTACTCAGCTGTTCTTGATACTCCTTGAGAATGTCATTTTGGTAAGCGAATGCCTTCTGTAGATTAGAAACTTCTGCTGGAGTCATCGGTGGCAAAGTATTCTGTAAGGATGCGGACACTGAGGCAGAATCCATGTGCAGATGTTTATTAATAATCTACAGCAAACTGGTTAGAATCGGCAGGCAGATATCGTAATCGTTAAAGCAGGCAGTGGTTCAATACAAAGTAGCAGTCAAATCCGTGGCAACAAAGCAAAGGGGTAATTCCAAAACAAGCAAGAGTGATAAAGGCAGGCAAAAGGTCATACACAAGTAATCAAGACAATGGCAATGGAAATAACGCTCGGTAAGGCAGGTAAACTGGCAATACTTCACGATGGCCTGTTAAACAGGCCATGCTTAAATATCATAAACACAGGAAGTGAACAATGAAGCAGAGGGAGCGGCACACAGTCAGTACTCGGGAGAGGGCTCCCTCTGCTGGCGTGACGTTACAAATAGTATATTTTCTGGCTTCAAATCCCTGTCAGAAGATAAAATAGTAAAGAATCACCTAGGTCAATAATCAATCTCTAATCAATTAGTTTTTTTTGAGCGGTCACTTTAACAGCACAATTTATTATATAATAATTAAATAAAAAAATTAAAAAAAACATTTTTTAAATTTTATTTAAAAAATCAATTTTGTTACTTTGCCTATATATATAAATTACATAAGCAGATATTTTCCTGTCATCTGAACAATTCAAGCTTCAATTACCACCTTCATGTTTTGTAAACAACAGGGAATGCACCCTGCCAAACCATACTAGATGGAGTGTAATGGAATAGAACAGAATACAGGGGTCGAGAGACGTCATTAATAGTTGACACACTGTGGTAAAAATGTTGTGGTCATGGCGCAAGACACTGAAAAAACACTGAATCAACGCAATGGCTGAAAATGTTTCTCTAAAGTTGTTATGCATGTTTCCATTGAATAACAAATGTACAAATGTATTGCAGACCAACTGATTGTCAAACTCGACTGCTAAACAGATTTGCTGTGGACTGTAGCTAAGAGATAGGCTGGTATTGAAAGTTGAAATAAAACTATATTAAAAGGAATTAAGAGTCGTTGTGCTATCAAGATGATGCACCGCACCGTCTCGTTGCGTCGGTGTGAACTGTGGCAGCTTTCAGAGTGTTGCAGACCGGAGCGCTGCAAGTTTGGTCTGAAAGTTGAACTCGCTATACACCCTCCCGCCCACACACACCGATACACACGCTAATGGTGAAAGGAAGATTGGTAAGTGTCGTGATACAGAGTGAAATTGTAAGTTGTTTTTAATTACCTGCTTACCTTTAGCTACGTTTTCTTGAGGTAAAGGAAAGGGGATATTTTGGTTTGCTATGGAAAACTGTAGTCTAGCTAGAGTGAACAAGCAAAATACAAGAAATGGTTAACTTAGCAAGCTAATGACAACTCTTTATTCTTTGCCAATAATATAACCTCTCTCTATAATAGGCATATAAAACAATATCAATCCCCATAGAATGTTGTTGTCACTGAAAACTAAATGTTATAGGGTCCCTGTTAATGCTATTACCATTGTATCCTTCAATTCATTGAGCAGATGAGATGGATATTCGAAGATATTTTAGCAGAGAGAAAGAGAAGCAGCCGCAGGAGATTGGCAGGCCAGTAGATTCTGAGGGAGCCGGTGTGATTGAGGTCAGTAATGGTCTATAGGTCTAAGGATTGTTTTGTTTTCTTCTAACAATAAGCATTTGTTGGCAGGTCTAGGCACTATGCATGACCTACTAAATTAATTTAGTACTACTAATTTAATAACTCAATTATTTCATTATATTTATTATATATGCTAGCTATACCAATTTAACTTTCTGCATTCATTGGCTGTGATAAATTAAATAAATACGTAGCTGTTACCTAAATGTAGGCTAAAGATGAGCAAATGCCCACAGATACACATGTGAAACTAAAATGAAAGCAATCCTACATACAGTACATATATACAGTAATCATTACTCCAAATCTTTTATTCCTTCTGCCATCAGGTTATTTTATTTAGACAGTAGCCACTTTAAATAGGATCCGTATCAATAGCTTACATGATAAAGTATGCAGTGATGCCTATTTTTTTAGTTTTTCTTGTACTGCTATTTGTCATATTTGTTTAACTTACCAACTTTTTAGCTGTCTGGCCTCTGTTTGTCTGTTTTTGGACATTTTGGATGTTGTTTCATGTGACCAATTTGCATTTCAAAGTCATGAAATTAGCATCAGGGGGCAGAAAAGGCTTCACAACCTTGCAGCCATGTCGATTGAAAATGACATACTGAAGCACCTAAGTCACAACAGAGTGATAGACCGATTTGCCACCCTTAAAAACAGAAGGCATTTTTTTGATGCTTCCACCAATGGAGTAGACAATAAACAAAAAGTAACGGTTGACTGTGGTTTTGAAAATGATTTCATTCTTAATTTTCCTTTATTTGAATACTGCCTTTTTGTTGTTATATCATACATTGTATACATCATTTGGCAGAATAAATCATCTTTAATTGAGAAACGCTCAAACCTGTGTTGTCAAATTTCACTATGACCTTAAAAATCTGGTTCTTGGGTTAAACTGTATGCAAGCCAAACTTCACAGCGAAAATACACTCTGATTGAAACAATCCACTGCGCAGTTACAGTAATTAGAGTAATTAAATAGCATTCTGTGGACAACTTATCATATATAGACAGGAATTAGATATAGTATGCTATTACTTTATCATACATTTACATGAGCAGACAGATAGCATTTAAGTCATTGCTTATAGAATAACTCATCAGGAGCAAAGTCTGGCCTAAGTAAATTCCCCCATGCAGCTTTGATGTGTCTAAAAGCTAACATTACAGTAACTTTTCTTTAACAGAGTAGAAATGGAAGAAGCAGTTATGTCTGTCACGTTTTACTTGTTAACATCTTGGTTTCTTGACTGGTTGTTGACATAAGTGTAGCTCTAAATGTGAGTGCAAAGATTTTGCAAACGCAAGTTACAAATACCCTGGGGGCTAAGCACCCCCTGTCATCCTAGTGACGTCCCTGGTGACAGATGTTAGTACCCACCATGATACATGGTCTTGTGACGTTTGCTAAAGCAGCAGAAATACAACCTGAATGGAAATTAGTGATCTATAAATGAGTTAAATTTTTGCATTTTGTTCTTTTATTTTGGACAATTTTAAAAGATTGATGAATTTTTAATAATGCTTTTTGAATTTAACCATGTTTTGAATTGTCTCCATATTTTAGCATTTGTAGATGGTTCCATTGGCTGTGTCGGTTCTCTGGTGATACTCCCTGAAAAAGAACATATCTGTTTACTTATACCAAATTATTAAGGATTGAGGACTGAGCAGTATCAAGACCAGTGGCAAGAGGTGATGACCCAATAATAGGTAAGACTCTCCAATGGCAAAAAAGGGGGCAAACTAAGGCAGGGCATCACCAGGCCCGCATTAACCTGCCGTCAGGCCCTGGGGCTGAGAGGTTTTGTAGGCCCACAATAAAAAAAAAAAGTCTAATGACCATGTTTGTCTATATACAACAAAAGCAGAAATAAGTTTCTCTCGGGAGATATAGCCTAACGAAGACAGTATTCCATAAAAAAAATCCACAACAATAAAAGTATTAATTTCTTTCCCAACATATATTTTTTTTTAATATAAATTCTTACTAACCGCAAGCTTTTGAATGGTAGTGTATAATGCTACAAAAGTTTTTTTTTAGCATTATACAGTTCTTTTGAACTTTCCATTCATCAGAGTCAAAAAAAATAAATAAAAAAATGTACACAACTGTTTTCAACATTGATAATAATCATAAATGTTTGTTGAGCAAACAGGTCTCCCGCCTGTTTGCTTGTCCTCTGCACTGTTCATCGGTGCTCCGCTTAATGAGCTCGACTCGCCTTCATTTGCAGGTTTAAAAAATCCTGTCAGCTTTGGAATCTTTTTTAACAATTCCTTCTCACTGTTTTCTTTCTGTCGCAATATTTTTCGCTTATGAGCACCACTCTCAAACTTTTTCTTTCCCGACATTCTGATTCAGCTATCCGCTATCTTCTGTGAGTGACTATAAGCATAAATTTGAATAGACTACTAGAGTAGACGACAACGCATGCTACAACTGTTTCTCTACATTCTGATAGGCTGTCATATCATGCTTCCCACGTGGGTCACTTGTAAATTGGATCAATCAGCAGCCAAAAACATGAATATCAAGTGATTGACAGAAAATTCGACAAACTACAAAACAATGTGATTCTTTTTATTGGCTTATGATAGGCCCCTTGTCCTCATAGGCCCTGGGGCTTCAGCCCCAGTAAGCCAGTGCATTAATGCGGGCCTGGGCATCACAGCCCTGGAAACCTGCCCAAGAAGGTTTGAAAGGGGTTTAAGGAAGTGGATGAATGCTCTTAGATCAGAAGCATCAAAAGGGAGGTCTAGAAGAGACCTGCCCAAAATTGAAAGTTCCACTCTACTGCATTTTAATAACCACTTTACTAAAATAACTTATCACAGTGTTAAATACCAAGCATTCTGTCACTGTGTTGTCAGGGGATCATACCCTGTGTATATTGTTGTAACGATGTCTGTCAACAAGGAGGGAACGAGGACGCAGAGCTCTTCACAAGTAAGGTTTTCTTTAATGGCCACAGCAATGTTTACAACTGAAATTATATTGTGAACAAAAACAAAACTTTTCAATTTAACAAAAGGCTTTTCGTGTCTCTTTGTATATTCCAACACTGGATTGGCGCGTCACTCTCTCTCGTCTGGAGGTTCTGTGGCCATTTTTATGCCACTCTCACCATGCTCACTGAAATTAGAGACAGGTGTTAGACATAATTTGGCTCAGGTGCAAGCACCCTTATCGCTTTCTCCCCCGGACGGGCGCTTGACCACGCGCCCGCAGCCACATACCCCACCACCCAACTCAGACCGGGGCGCCATCCGGGCTGCCTACCACTCCCCCCCCATTTCTGGAAAGGAAGTCAGCGACAGCCATCTGTACCCCCGGTCTGTGGACCACCTCGAATTTAAAGGGCTGGAGGGCCAGATACCAACAGGTGATCCGGGCATTAGTATCCTTCATGCGGTGGAGCCACTCCAGTGGGGCGTGATCCGAGCAGAGAGTGAAGGCCCAGCCCAGCAGGTAGCAGCGGAGCGTGAGGACAGCCCACTTGATGGCCAGACACTCCTTCTCTACAGTGCTGTACTTCGTTTCCCTTAAGGAGAGCTTCCTACTGATGTACAGCACGGGGCGCTCCTCCCCCTCCACCACCTGCGAGAGTACGGCCCCCAGCCCTCTGTCTGAAGCGTCCGTCTATAATAAGAAAGGGAGAGAGAAGTTAGGTGAATATAAGAGCGGCCCTCCACATAAGAGTGTGGCTTTAACTTGTGTAAACGCCTGTTGGCACTGCTCCGACCATTGGACCGGATCTGGAGCCCCCTTTTTAGTGAGGTCAGTCAGCTGGCTGGTGACATCCGAATAATTAGGCACAAATCTTCTATAATAGCCAGCCAGCCCCAGGAACTGCCTCACCCCCTTTTTGGTCTTAGGTCTAGGGAAAGTCGCAATCGCCACGGTCTTGTCAATTTGGGGACGCACCTGGCCATGACCCAAGTGGAACCCCAGATACCGTACCTCCACACGCCCAATCGTGCACTTCTTTGTGTTTGCTGTGAGCCCAGCCCGCCGCAGCGACTTCAGGACTGCCCTCAGGTGTTGTATATGCGGCGTAAGCGGAGTGCGGGTGGAGGATACGGTCCATCAGACGCTGGAACATGGCTGGAGCCCCGAACAAACCGAACGGAAGTGTCACAAATTGGTGTAATCCGAACAGTGTGGTGAAGGCTGTTTTCTCAGGGGAAATTGGTGTCAAGGGGATCTGCCAATAACCCTTTGTCAAATCCAATGTCGAATAAAAGCAAGCAGTACCAAACCGATCGAGTAGTTCATCAACCCGAGGCATTGGGTACACGTCAAATTTAGACACCGCGTTGACTTTTCGATAGTCCACACAGAACCGCGCAGACCCGTCACTCTTGGGAACAAGAACGACCGGGCTGGACCAGTCGCTTGTGGGACTCTTCTATTACTCCCATATCAAGCATCGCATCCAATTCGTCCCGAACAATTTTCTTTTTATGCTCGGGGAGGCGATAAGGGCGGCTACGAACCACCACCCCCGGCTCGGTCTCGATGTGGTGTTGGATGACATTTGTACGACCCGGTAGAGGAGAAAACACGTCTGCAAACTCTTTTTGCAACCTGGCAACCTCTGATCGTTGGCACGGGGAGAGGTGGTCTCCACAAATGACCGGGGCATTGTGATCGGGCTTTGGATTCACCTCCGGTCCGAGCTCCGCCCTCTCTGGAACCACCGTGGCCAACGACACAGGGACCGCCTCCCTCCACAATTTGAGGAGATTGAGGTGGTATATTTGACTCGCGTCCCCCCTATCGGTTCGCTTAACCTCATAATCGAGATCCCCCACTCGTCGTGTGACCTCAAAGGGTCCTTGCCACTTGGCGAGTAATTTGGAGCTCGATGTGGGAAGCAATACAAGAACTTTATCTCCCGGTGCAAACTCCCTTAGCTGTGTTCCCTTGTCGTACAGTTGGCATTGACGTTCTTGGGCCCGGAGCAAATTCTATTTCTTTTGGAATCCCCACCCGGGAGATTATTTTGAAGAGCGCCCCAGCAACACTACGTGCTGAGATGTTGCTTAGAGGCACTGCTTCCGGATATCGAGTTGCATAATCCACTAGGACTAACACAAAACGATGTCCCCGTGCTGTCCGTTCTAATGGCACGACGAGGTCCATTCCAATTCTTTCGAAGGGGAGCTCAATTAACGGAAGAGGGCGCAATGGCGCTTTTGGGGTGGCTGGTGGGTTTACCAGCTGGCATTCACGGCACGCCACATACCACCTGCGGACGTCGCCGGAAATGCCCGGCCAATAAAAACGGGCTATTAGACGGAGAAGTGTTTTTCTTTGTCCTAGGTGACCTGCCATGGGATTATAATGAGCCGCCTGGAATAACATTTCCTGGCGGCTCCGTGGAATTAATGTGGAATTATCTTCTTTTTTTTGAGTGTCCTGCGTCACTCTGTACAACCGGTCATTTATAATCGGAAAATAGGGGTATGTGAGAGCGATGTCCGGCTGGAGACGCTGACCATCAATCGTCTTCACCTGGTCAAAGCGTGCTTAAGGGTCTCATCCCGCGACTCCTCCAAAGGGAAATCTACGTCAGGGAATTCTCTCGCCCCTTCCCTCGTCATCCCGATTTGGAGCAGCCGAGGATGGCCCCGGCTCCGCCTCCCCTGCCAAAGCATCGCACATCGCACATCTCCCCATTCTAATACAGGACCCATCCTTCTCAGTTCCCCCAATACATGCTTAAATGCAGGCCAATCGGTCCCCAAAATCAGAGGATGGGTGAGGTGGGAACTAACCGCTGCCTCCACTTTATGCTTTATCCCTCGAAATTTAAGCAGCAAGGTCACCATCGGATAGCTGTGAACATCCCCGTGCACACACCTCACCCTTACCCGCTTAGCCATGTCCAAAGCCTCGGGTTGAACCAAGCGTTGATGGATGGTGGTCTGATTACAACTGATATCCAGCAAAGCTTGGTGTGTACCCCCCTGGATTCTTACCGGAACCCGGTACACTCCAGCCCGATCGGGGGCAGCATGTGGGAGATCGGCGACCCGGACCACCGCCCCCACCTTCATCAATGGACACCGCTCGTGAAAGTGGATCGGGTCCCCGGACCTCCGACAGGCCGACCCAGGCACCACACCTGTACCTGCTTCGACGGATGCCCCCACCTGAGGTGGAGAGCGGCTGTAGGTTGTGGAGGAGGGATGTGATGAGGCTGATGTCTGGGGTGTTGAACTCTGCCAGGCTCCTCGCCTGCGAGGGGCAGGAACGGGCCCTGGAGACAAGACAGAGCGAGAGGGTTGAGGGGGAGGGGAGAGAGCGGAAGAAAACACAGGTGGAGGGGGAAGATTGGTTGAGAGATAGAGAGAGGGCTCGTCCGCCCTTGGGATCGCCGCCATGTGGTCCTCCGCTAGCTGGATGGCTGCCTCCAGCGACGCCGACGGCAGGCATCACGGAGCTGCTGGGCAAAGGCGAACGGGCGGTCAGACTTTTCCAGCTTCATATTCTGAAAGAGTTGACGATTTTCTTCAGGGCTCCGACCAACCCATTGCAAAATGGCTTTCCTCAAATCAGCGTAGGCCAGGAGGTTCGTTGCAGGCAGTTGTTGAGCCGCGAGTTGGGCCTCCCCGGACAAAAGAGGAACAAGGCGGGCTGCCCATTGATTGCGCGGCCAGCCCCAGATTTCAGCGGTACGCTCAAACAAGTCCAAAAATGCTTCTGGATCGTCCGTTGCCCCCATCTTCTGTAACGTGGGCGGGGGCAACGGGGAACGATTGTCCGGGGTCGTGGCTGTGGCGGGAGCGACCTCCTGGCTGAGGAGGCTCTGGATGGCATGTTGGTCCTCTGCTTGAGCCCGCATGATCTCAAAGAACCGCCAATCTTGGTCCTCTCGGAGCTCCAGCAGGGACTGTTGGTGGCTCTGATGTAATGCAGCGAGGGACTGGAGGACTTCGGCCAGCTGGGAGGACTCTACGGGACGACCTTCCATGTTTTGGATCCCGGATTTCGGCACCAGTGTAAGAAGATTCTTGACAGGGCGAGGAAAGAAGGACACGAGGACAGGCTTCTGCACACAGGTAAGGGGTTTCTTTAATTTCGCCAACAGGTGATTTGTACATAAAAATTAACTAAAGCAGTGGTAACATAAATTTTCTTTGAAAAAGACACACTTGGGTTGCCAACACTGGACTGGCGTGGTTCTATCTGACTGGCGGAGCTGTGGCTCTTTTATGCCGCTCTCCCCGTGCTCACTGAAATTAGAGACAGGTGTTAGACATAATTTAGCTCAGGTGCAAGCGCCCTTACCGCTTTCCCTCTCCGGACGGGCGCTTGACCATGCCCCCACTGCCACAGTGTCTCTCTTGAGAGCCCCCGGACATACGGGTATAAAGAGAGGGAAGTGAATCAGTTTCATTCAGAAATTTTCTTCGGAGCCGACTGGTTGTGTATGCAGCGAGTTGCGAGTCACACACTGTTCCTCCAATCTCTCAGTGCGATTGCTCTTGGTTCTACGGCGCATATCAGCGGCTTTCTCCTTTGTCTGCACGGCAGTGCAGCTTTGCCCCTGGGCGCTTCGACAGCGCAGTTAAAAGAGTTTATTTCTCTAAAAGAGTTATTTGGCGTTGAACGTCCTTTTCAGGACACATCTTTATAAAGATGCTCTTCCGCCACTGTGTAGTTCCTGGATGCGGTAGAGTGCTCTCCGCTCCTGAGGCGCTGTCTCGTGTGTCTGGGCAGCAATCACACCGAGGCAGCATTTGTGGATGGCTAATTTTATCACTGCAAGTACATGACCATGGCAACGTTGTGGTTGCGGCTTTCCTTCCTCAGAAGGAACGCCACTCCAGCCGTCTCCACGTCGCTCCTTCCTCCCATGGGATTGAGGACGACGCGGCTGGCGATGGAGGCGATTTGGGGATGGCAGCGGGCTCGGTTTTCACCTCACAGCCAGCCTGCCTATCCTCTTGAGCCCCCCGAACCGGATGAGCTTGTCGCTGCATTGGAGAGTGGTCCGGTGTCTGACGCAGATGACTAGACTGGGCTGCCGCCTTCGGTTCTGCACGCCCAGTATGAGGCTGACGCCCAGATGTCCGACATGCTTTCCCAGGCTGGAACCCTCCGTCCTCCACACAGCCTTCCTCGGGTCTACGCGCTGCTCACAGCCCCCTCCCCCCCCCCCGGTCCCTTTCTTCCCGGAAGTGCATGATGAGCTGACGAGTTCATGGAGGAGACCCTTCTCCACCCATCACAAGGCCTCTCGCTCATCCGCTCTCACTACCCTTGACGGCAAAGTGACCCACGTGTACACGGCAGTCCCCCAGGTGGACAGAGCGGTTGCGATCCACCTGTGCCCCGAGAACACCGCTACCTGGCGGGGTCGCCCTGTGCTCCCCTCCAAGGCCTGTAGGATGACGTCTTCACTGACCTCCAAAGCCTACAGTGCCACTATACAGGCCGCTTCTGCCCTGCATGCCATGGCCCTACTGCAAGTCCACCATGCCAAGGCACTTAAAGATCTGCACTTGGGTAGTCCTGATCCCAACGTGCTGCAGGAACTGCGCTCAGCGACCCACCTCACCCTCAGGGCCACGAAGGTCACAACGCAGTCACTCGGGCAAGAGATGGCCACTCTCGTGGTTCAGGAACTGTGGCTGAACTTGGTCGAGATACGCGAAGTGGACAAGGCACGCTTCCTCGACGCACCTGTCTCCTAGTTCGGTCTTTTCGGCAACACTGTCAAGGACTTCGCCCAGCAGTTCTCAGCGGTGAAGAAGCAGACGGAGGCCATATCTCACATCTTGCGCCACCGCAAACCTGCCGCCACAGGCCACGATCCGTCTGCTCGCCGAGGGGGTCCTCCTGCGGCTTCCAAAAAACGTGCAGCTCCGTCTGAACCCGGGCCCAGCTCTCAGCCCCTGCGTCGAGCACCCCGCAGAAAGCATATGCCCCAGTATCATGGACCCCTTTGAGGACCTGAAAGACTCCCAAGCCGTCCTGAGATGCCCTACCCAGAGACCAAGACGTTTGCTCCGGAACTGGAAAGAAGACCACTCCGTCCCCCAGTGGAGGGCCGGGAGGAGAATCCTCAGTTGAATTTATTTCCTTTGCCGCACCCCCTTCGGGCTGTGGTACCCACATTCTCAATAAAAGAGCTATTTCCTTTGTCTCTGGGTCACCTGGCCTGCAAATGCCGTTCTCACGGCACTCTGCTGCCAAACCTCAACAGTCCCGGCACACTGGCCGCAGACTTCTCGCCTTCAGCCCCACGACTGTTCCCCGGCCGGCCGGTTCTGACGAGTCCAGAGAACGCCTCCACAGGACTTCCTCCTCAGTCACTAACCCGCCCCGCAGCGAAGCACTGCCGGGTACGTCAAAAATAATCGTCCCCTTAGTGCCCCTAGCTCGGAGTTTGGATGCGTGGCTCTCACTTCCCAATCCGTCACGCTGGTTGGCCAGGACCATTCGACTCTTTTATGCAATTCAATTTGCCAGGCCCCCCCCCATGTAAGAATTTTGGGCGTCCACCTTACCGCAGTGTACGGTGAAGTTGCCAAATCCCTGTGTGCAGAAATTGTGACTCTCTTACTCAAAGACGCGATAGAACCTGATCTTGGACTTGCACGTTTTTTCTCCCGTTCAAAATGCTCACACAAAATGTCTCGGGTTACTTAGCTGTAACCCCTGTTCCCTGATAAAAGCGGAACGAGATGCTGCGCTGAGTTAGCACATGGGAACAACTTTAGGTGTGACCAGCTGTGAATATATGTGCAACACGTCAATGAAAATTGATCGGAATATATAGCCTCTGCCGGTGACATCATTGGATGCATCTGTAGCAGGGCTATAAATAGATGCAAAACAGGTGCATAGTCAGGTATTTTGTCTGAAGAGCAGTCCTGGGGCTTCCCAGTGCAGCAATGAAGCGCAGCATCTCGTTCCGCTTTTATCAGGGAACAGGGGTTACAGCTAAGTAACCTGAGACGTTCCCTGTCAAAAAGCTACACTTATGATGCTGCGTTGAGTTAGCGCTTTGGGAACGAGAATAACCAAGCCGCCGCTCTGTGGATGTCCGGACCTCTTACGGTTGTGTAGTATGCTCACAAGAGCGCGAGAGGTCTCAGACATGAGCTTGTGATGTTGACTGAAGGACATAAGAGCCCGGAGTGGCAGGAACATCCAAACTATAAAATCTTATGAATGTGTGCGGAGAGGACCAGCCTGCCGCATCACAAACATTCTGCAGAGGGATACCTCTAGCCAAGGCTTTAGAGGCGGCAACCCCTCTGGTAGAATGAGCCCTGATATCTACTGGTGAAGCTTGACTGTCCACCTCATAGACCAGGGCAATAGCGTCCCTCACCCAATCCGACATAGTCTGTTTGGTGGCGGCTGCCCCCCTGTTGCGGCCCACATGGCAAACGAATTGTTGCCCTGACTTACGCCAATGGCTAGTGCGGTGGACATAAGTCTGAAGGGCTTTATCAGACACTGACTCTAGAGGTTCAAAGGGTTTCTCAACCAGTCCCTCAAGGACTATTGCTAAGTCCCATGAAGGGGTCTTGGGCCTAGCAGGAGACCCAGTCGCATAGCTCCAAGAATGAAGCGAGCGAGAACAGGATGTCTCCCCCAACGGAACCCCATCAATCAAGGTGTGGCAAGCCGAAATGGCAGCCACATAGACCCTGAGAGTGGCGGGGCATGTGCCTACTAACAATTTTTCCTGCAGAAAGTCCAGAACTGAAGCAATCTGGCAGTTAACTGGATCTGTATTATGTACTGTGGCGCGGTGGAGGGCGGGACCGGGGTGTGATTACGCACGCCTGGTCCCGTATTAGGCTAATTAAGCCGTCAAGAGGGATAAAGGCCGCTCGCGGACGGCGATGGGAGAGAGAGAGAATCTTGCGTCTAGTGTTGGCCAGTCGAGAGAGAAAATTACACATTTGAGAGTTTATGTTCAAAGTTTATGTCCCCACATCATTGTTTGAAATTAAAAAGCCTTACCTTTGTGTTCAACCCTGTTTCCGTGTCCTCCTTCCTCTCTGGAGAAGCTGAAGCTCGTTACACTGGTGCCGAAACCTGGGAACAAAAAAAATGAATTTGTCCATGGAGAAGGGTCACCCCGTAAAGTCCTCCCAGCTGGCCGAAGTCCTCCAGCCCCTCGCTACTCTACATCAGAGCCACCAACAGTCCCTGCTTGAGCTCAGGCAGGACCAAGATCACCGGTTCTTTGAAATCATGCGGGCTCAAGCAGAGGATCGTCTCGCCATCCGGAGCCTACTCAGCCAGGAGGCCGCACCAGCCACAGCCGCGACCCCGACACCCACGCCATGTCGCCCCCGATAACGTTACAGAAGATGGGGGTGAGTGATGATGCAGAAGCGTTCCTTGATCTATTTGAATAAACCGCTGAGATTTGGGGCTGGCCGCAGAGTCAGTGGGCAGCCCGCCTGGTTCCCCTTCTGTCCGGGGAACCCCAATCAAGCCTCCTGGCCTATGGGGACCTCAGAAAAGCCATTCTGCAACGGGTTGGTCGGAGCCCCGAGGAAAGCCGTCAACACTTCCGGGCTATGAAGCTGGAGAAGTCCGACCACCCGTTCACCTTTGCCCAGCGGCTCCGTGATGCCTGCCGAAAGTGGCTGCTAGTGGGGGACCGCGACGTCAAGGGGCTCGTCGATCAGGTGGTGCTGGAGAAGTTCATTCATCGGTTGCCCAGGAGAACGGCGGAGTGGGTCCAGTGCTACCGCCCGGAGTCGCTGGAGGCAGCCGTCCAGTTAGCGGAGGACCACATGGCAGCGATCCCAAGGGTTGTTGAGCCCTCTCTCTCTCTCTCTCTCTCCCTCTCTTCCCGGGTTTCGGCACCAATGTAAAACAGATCAAGGTCAAAACTCAAAAGACAAACACATAAGACAACGGACATGTCCGTGAACAATCTCTCTCTCTCCCGGTCCCGCCCTCCACCATGCCACATGTACACTGCACCATCTTTATTGGCGTAACTTCTTCTAGTAGAGGGAGCCCTAGCACTTAGAATGGTCTCGATAACTTCAGGTGAAAACCCAGTGTCCCTCAGTTGGTACCCTTCAGGGGCCAAACATGAAGGTTCCACAGCTTGGGCCGGGGATGAAATATTGTCCCCTGCGAGATAGAAGGTCCCTCCTGTCCGGAATCGGCCAAGGCGTGCTGTCGAGGAGAGACATTATCTTCGAGAACCATACCCTGTTTGGCCTGCACACCGCTATCAGTAAGAGGCAGGACCCTTGCAGGCAAAATCTGGCCAAGACTCCTGGGAGCAGAGAAACTGGGGGAAACGCATACAGGCGCATTCTGGGCCATGTATGCGCCATCGCGTCCAGACCCAGGGGGGCTGGGTGACTCAGAGAGAAGTAGAGGGGACATGGCGCTGTCTGTTGAGAGGCGAAGAGGTCCACTTCTGCCCTGTAAAATCTCACCCAGATTTGTTCCACTACCTCGGCGTAGAGTTTCCACTCCCCCATTGGTATTTTTTGTCTCGACAATAAATCTGCTCTCACATTCAGACATCCAGGGATATAAACTGCCCTGAGTGACAGGAGCTTGCCCTGGGCCCAAAGGAGAATATGACATGCCAGAGTATTCAGCTGACGTGAACGTAGTCCTCCTTGATGATTTATGTAAGAGACTGCTGCTGTGTTGTCCACCCGCACCAGGACATGGCAGCCCCTCAAATGCTGGAGGAAGTATTTCAGGGCCAGAAATACCGCCATCAACTCGAGGCAGTTGATGTGCCAATCGAGCTGATGACCCTCCCATTCCCCTTGAACTGGACAACCACTTAAGACTGCTCCCCAGCCCGTCAGGGAGGTGTCTGTCATTGGCAACATGCGACGACAAGACGCACCTAGAGTGGGACCCAGAGTAAGAAACCGAGGTCTGAACCACATAGAAAGGGAACGAAGCGCATGGCGCATAACTCTTATTAGCCTTAGGGGACTGGCCCTTGGATGAAATCCCCTGGCATTTAGCCACAACTGAAACAATCCCCGAGGACGCAGATGCCATGAGACCTAGTATTTGTTGATACTGATGAACAGTGCAACCTTGACCTAGCCTGACTTTGCTCAGGGTGTTCTGAATGGACATGATTCGAGTGGGAGACAATTGTGCCTGCATCGAGATCGAAGTCCATATAACTCCCAGATAGGTAATTCCCTAAGTGGGAGAGAGAATGCTCTTTTTGTCATTGAGTCTCAGACCCAGAGAAACCAGATGAGCCCTGTGACAATATGTGTCCCTGTGCTGAACTGCCAGTTCTTGAGACTGTGCTAGTATCAGCCAGTCGTCTATGTAATTCAGAATGCGGATTCCCCGGAGTCGCAAAGGAGCCAGTGCTGCATCCATGCATTTCGTGAATGTGCGGTGTGATAGGGCTAGGCCGAATGGAAGAACCCGATATTGGAAGGCTTCGCTCCCGAAAGCGAACCTCAGGAACTTCCTGTGCTGTGGCAAAATTTCTATATGAAAGTATAGAGATCGATTGTGAGATCAATTGTGACCAGCCAATCGTGATGTTGGATTTGTGACACGACCGTCTTGATAGTTAGCATCTTAAACTTGAACGCCCTGACTGAGCGATTCAAGCCTCAAAGATCTAAGATCGGACGCAACCCCCCACCCTTCTTGGGAACCAGGAAGTATTTGCTGTAATAAACTGACTGTTTCTCTGGAAGTGGAACACGTTCTATGACCCCTTTGACCAAGAGATTTTGCAGTTCTTTCCACAGTAGACATGCCTGCTCCAGTTTCACGGTAGTGGAAACCATGCCGTTGAAACGCGGAGGGTGGCGAGCGAATTGAATTCTGTAGCCTTTTTATACTGTTCTTAGGACCCACATAGAAATACCTGGCAGATGGGTATTAATTTTGACACTTCCTGTTGAGGGGATGTCAAGTGTTCCGCATCCTGGACTAAGGCAGGAAGCAACAGTACACCCAACATTTCGCTGGAAGCCTCTAACTCCTGAAACACCAGAGGCGGCAGGAATGGAGAGGTTTCATGAGGGTACTGGGATGGTCGAAGTGGATGATACACGCGCCCCGTCCCGAGGGGGGCTACCCCCACAAGACTGGGCGCAAGACCATCAGGGTTTTTCCCTCTTAGAAATGACTCCCCTGATGTCTTGCTTTGGGGGCTGCTGAGGGCAACGAGCCTGTCCCCAATCTTTATGAGGGGGAGCACGACTCGCCACGCTTTGTTTCTGAGCCTCCTTTCTAGAAGGATTGGGGCGGGTCTGGGTGGCTGACGGCCCCGCCCCCTGAGTGTGGCGAGGAAGGAACTGCCCAAATGCCTCCTCTTGATTTTTCGCCTCCAGGAACCTGGTGATAACTATATTCATAGCGTCACCAAATAAGCCAGAAGGCGAAACTAGGGCATCAAGAAGGAAAACTTTGTCCTTATCTTTGATGCCCGATAGGTTGAGCCATAAGTGTCTCTCCGTGCTGACTAAAGCAGACATAGACCGGCCAATGGCATGGGCCGTCTGCTTGGTCGCATGGAGAGATAGATCCGTGGCTCGACGAAGCTCGGAGAAAGACTCAGGTCCTTCAGCAGATCAGCCTGGTATGCCTGTAACACTGCCATAGTGTGCAGGGCAGCAACAGCCTGACTGCTGCCTGATAAGCCTTCCCTACTAGCGTGGAGGTAGTCCTTCACAGCTTTGATGGGAGAGAGGGTCTTTTTAACGATGATGCCGAACAAGGCGAGAGATAACCCGCAAGTGTCTCTTCAACCGGCGGCATCACCGAATAACCCCGTGTCTCAGCACCCACGATAGTCGAATATATCGACATCGAGGGCATGTAGACACGGGAAGTATAGGGTTTCCTCCATGAAGGAGAGAGCTCGTCATGGAGGTCATCAAAGAAAGGAAGGGACTGATGAGGCGTTCCCTTCCTCTGGCCACCAGACAGAAATCTGTCCTCCAACTTGGAGCGTTTGTTGGTCTCTTGTTCGCGTGGCCAGTCTAATTGAAGCCTGGCCACCGCATGAGTAATCACCTCGAGTAATTCCTCCAATGATTTATTATCAAGCCCGGAATGTTCGGAGGTGGGTAACTCAAAGTCCGCAGACTCAAGAGATTCAAGGTCCCCCTCATGAACTGAAGAGGCGCCGGAGTGCTTCAGGATCACGGGAAGGACCAGCTGGATCTGGGGAGAGAGCAAGAGATAGGGACGGATGCTGACAAACTGACCGGGTAGATCGCTTGCACTTAGCGCCCTTTCCCTCTGCTGGGGTAAAATCGTGTGCTCTTATCCCAGGAGATCCCACTAACTCGGCTCCCTGGATGACTCCTCCCTAGCCCTCTGGTCCGCGAATTCAGCGTGGGTCCAATGCGGGTACTCAATCTACCATGTACTGGAATAGGTGCTCCACAGGTCGGGCTCCTACATGGACTTCCCACCGTGTGTATTTTCCGTGGTACGGTCCCCTTGCGAGCGGACCCGCGTCTCCCTTGGGCAGTTCCCATTGGCCCCTGGTCGCCGTGTCTGTAGCAACTTCTCCCTCCCAATAGGCAGGATCTACCACCGCGCCACTTTCCACATGTGACCTAAAAGCCCATGTGAGGTATTTCACCACTCTTTACCTCCCCCAGTCTGGGCAGGTGTGGTCTCCACAGGGTCTTTTCCCCCTGAAAGAATAGGAATTGGGAAAGATCGCCTTCCCCGATGCATATGATAGCATTAAGATGGCCCCAGAAATTGTCCCCAATTCACTTCTGTTGTGCCTCACTCTCACTGTAATTTTGGAGGGACAAGCTGAAATAATTTTTTAGTAATCAACATTATGCCAGAAACGAATCAAAGATGTGTGAATCTGTTTACATACTCTAGATGAAGTTGCATCACTCCGCTGGGTACATAGCCTCCTCACATCCACTTTGACAAATTAATTGTGGTCTACAAATGATCATATATGAGACATATTATGTTTTAAAGGCTTCCACTTGTTTTTGTGAGTAAATTTGTTTGGATACTTTAGGAATTATGAATTTAGATTCTCAATTTACAATCCAGATTATTCTAAATCTAGATTTTCTTTCTTCACATTAATTGTGAATGGCAAAGTGTGAAAGTGTACCATGTCCATGTAGCATGCAAAGTGTACTTGTGAGTGTGGACACCCAATAATTGGAGCTGTGTACTATTTCATAGCTGCTCTATCTATTTCCATAATTATGTAAGGATTTTGGGTTGCTTTCTAAAAAAATACAGTATACACAATACATGGACTAGACCAATGAATGCCAGCAAACTCAATGTCTAATTAATAAAACTGAGTTACAAATGTTACAGTACTGTTTTAAATTTTCTATATGTCCATTTTGTTTTACATAATGTCCTAACCAGGCACAATGCTTCAAGTAATTTGTCTTTTCTCACTGAAAGCGAAAATGCCGCACAGATGCGTCAAAAATCACAGCCAATCAGAACATTCCTGATGTTTAATAGAGTTTGGACCAATGAGATTTCTCTTTGAGAGGGGCTACAGCATGCAGAGCCATAGAAATAGAAACCAAGATACTGACAAAATGACTTAAACTGGTTAAAAACATTGGAAATATAGACACTACTATTCCTTTCTTTGAATGGAAATGTTTTTTTCTTTGATGTTTTAGAAAGTAACTTAAGTTCTTAACTAAGTTATTGCTTTACCTCACTTAAAGTAACTAGTTCTTTTTTCAATGAAGTAATCACTTGGGCAATCTGAATAAAATGTTTGATAAGTTATTAGTAATTTGTATGTTACTCAACACAAAGGAAAAGTACACAAGTTTTTGGAAGGATTTTACAGTCTTTTATTAACATAAGCACATGTCACAAAATATATTGTGCTTGTTTCAAAAACAGCATGTGAGAAGCGGACGGAAAAAGAAAAAAAAAGAGAACTTTCTGGAGTTGCTAAGCCTTGCTTCAGGGGCAAAGAAGAATTTACTGTAGAACAGTAGTAGTAGTAGTAGTAGTAGTAGTAGTAATAGCAGTGGTAATAGTAGTAGACTCCTTGTAGTTATAGGGAGAAAGAGAATAATAATTTCTAATCACATAATCACTACAAAGGAGGTTGGAGGGTGAACCAGAGTACACTGAAGTCATTTCAAAAGGGGCGAAGTTACTGTTAAAGATGCGGGCTACCTCCCATTGAAAATCACCAGCTTTCAAACAGAGCAACCTGGTTTTCTTTCTCACCAAAGAAACCCAATCCAAATGCATGCCAACCCTTCACTATTTTTTATGGGCGGTAAATCAATCCATATTAGGGATTGTAGCACATTTTACATGAGCACAAAATTAGCACAAATTAAGATCTATTTACAGAACAATACTACATTTGTTTAGTCTTATTGCTTGATTATTCCACTTAGAATTTTTGCAAAAAATTCTTTGTAACACAAAATCAAGGTGTATTAATGACTGAAAATATCATACTTAGAAGACAGTGTGTGGTGATAACTTAGTGGTTAAGGATGTGGGCTAAGTTTACTGGTAAGTTTTCTGGTTGTGTCAATGTAAAGTTAGTGAGATATCCTCTCACCGTTGTGCCCTTAAGCAAGACGAGTAACCCCTAGGAGATCTCTAGGGGATTAAATCCCTGCTATTATCTTTGAATGAAAAGTGTGTTCTAAGTGTCACGTCATTTACAGATCCAAATTTCATTCAAAGGTTGCAATATTGTGAAATCCATAAAACATCTTATAAATTGCTTTTGCTAAAGATAATCATCGAATAAACCATAAGGTCACATCACTTTAGATAATTAAGTCATGTATAGAACGTGATTAATCCATTGGTAACTAGCAACAGCACATATAAAAGATTATGATGGTCATATTAATATTACATTAAAATGATGGGGGTTACAGAGGCTTGGAATGTGTGATTATAAGATGTTTCCTTCATGATGGGACTAACCTCACTTTGGACTGCATAACTAAACTATAAACGGGTTCAAAATCCTAAATCCAAAGTATATTTAGGCCAGAAACATACTCTGTGCAATTATGCAAACACTTCTAGCTGCGCTTGATTGATTTTTTTTTTGCATCGCTGTATGCTGAAATGTTTCTAAACGTAATTCATAATGCAAGTAAGCATTGTATTCTCAGCCTTTCCACAAGGGGCACTATAGCAGATATTATCATAATCTGTCTTCAGAAACAAAAAAAGTGACCAAAGAAGGTCAGTTACTGTCATGACAGCGTAACAGTTTGGAAGGAATCTTGTTAGAGTCAAACTGTTCAAAGTTCACACCTGCAAAGTGTAGCGGAGAGGGAGAGTCTCTTTTAGATTACTCCCATGCATTGATGACTTTAATGGATCAAATTATGAAGTCAAATGAATCGGCTCATGTTAAATCTCAAAGAGATCTTCGTGATCAGTTTTGTGATGGGGTTAGAGATCATAACTTGGGTGTGAGATTAAGAGACCAAGTACGTGCACATCCTAACTGGACTATTCGTGATGTACGCAGGGAAGCTGTCCAATGGATGGCACAATGTGAAGGACAGTCTTTTAAACAAAAACAAAATGACCCATTGTACTTTTCTAATGAGGCCCAAGTTAAGGTGCTTAGTTAGCCTAAAAGTGCAAATCAGTTTGAATATATTGAGCTTAGATCTCTTATTGAAGCACAACAGAGTCAGTTGGACTCATTGATGAAGGCGCTGAGCCCTTTAAAAATTGGAGCTAATGTTTCTACTTCTTTCTCTACTCATAGAAGAAAGGCTGAAAGTGATCTAAGATGTTTTCGCTGTGATCAGTTGGGACATATTGGCACGCTATTGTTTAGCCCCTCCACAGAATGTAACTCAGTCAGAAAACTAGAACTTGCCAGTGTACAGAGCCACACACTGGTAGGGGTATAGTTAGGCTCTGATGCACATACTACATCCACACTGGTGAGTAATTGTCCAGTGATAGAAGTTAAGTTTGGGGATGTAATGATTTCTTCATTACTGGATACAGGTTCAATGGTTACCACTATAACTGAGAGTTGCTATAATAAACACTTTGCTCACCTTGAGATTGTCCCACTTCATAATTGCTCATGGTTAGATCTTAGAGCAGGAAATGGTTTAAAATTGCATTATTTGGGCTATTTAGAGTTGGACATCACGGTTTTTGGAAATTGTATGCCTACTGTGGGTATCCTTGTAGTGAGAGATCCCAGGGACCCTCAAATGCAGTATAAAAAATGAAAACTCCTGCTGTATTAGGCATGAATATCATTAAAGGGTTTTATCAAGAGTTATTTCAACAGCATGGCTCCAGTCTTTTTGGTATCCCTTCTGTGCAGGATTCTGCTCCAGGATGGAGGCAAGCCTTGAGGCATTGCCAAGTTGAGGAAGCTATATTGAATTCATCGGAAGCCCATAAGGTAAAAGTACGGGGTGGGTCTTCAGTGTGTGTTGCTGCAGGAGCTTTAACATTTGTTCCAGTCACATGTCCTAAGGTTCCCTCACAAGAACAAATTCAATTTTTAGTTGAACCACTAGACTTTGATGAGGGTGTCTTGCAAGAGGGTCTGTTGGTATCTACGGCTTTTGTTTCTTCCGAGAGGGGAATTGTTTATGTACCTGTAACCAATGTCAGTTATTCTGATGTTTGGTTGACCCCACGTAGGGTTTTAGCAACTGTTTCTGTGGCTAATGTGGTGGCTGAGCAGGATTCACAAGCTGAGATTTCTGAGAAGGTTGGTGGCAATGAATGTACGGCTTGTGCTACCTCTCAGCAAGTTGAGCATGTGGAGGAAGAGTGGATGGATTTTCCATCTTTTGATGGTTTAGATGAGACTGAGCAACTGAAGGCTAAAGCATTATTAATTAAATATCGTTCATTGTTTGCTAAGACTGATATGGATGTTGGGTGTACTAATCTGATAACTCATGAAGTCCCTCTTTTGGATGACACTCCAGTTCGTCAGCCCTATCGTCGGATTCACCTTTCACAATATGAGGTGGTGAGAGCTCACATTAAACAACTGTTAGATAGCCAAATAATAAGGGAAAGTAGTAGCCCCTATTCGTCTCCAATTGTATTAGTACAGAAGAAGGATGGAGGTCTTCGAATGTGCGTAGATTATCGGCAGTTGAATACAAAAACCAGGAAAGACGCTTTTCCTTTGCCACGAATTGAAGTCATTGGACGGCCTTACTGGTGCAAAATGGTTTTCGACACTGGACTTAGCCAGTGGTTACAGTCAGGTTGAGGTTGCTGAAAAGGATAGGGAAAAGACAGCTTTTTGCACCCCATATGGATTATTTGAATTCAGTAGGATGCCATTTGGGTTGTGCAATGCTCCTAGCACTTTTCAGCGCCTCATGGAGCGTATGTTTGGTGACTGTCGTTATCAGTCAGTTTTGTTATATTTGGACGATTTGATTGTGTTTTCGTCCTCTGTTCAACAGCATTTGGAAAGGTTGGAGGAGGTGTTCTTACGTCTTCAAAAACAGAGTTTGAAGGTTAAACTATCTAAGTGCCATTTCTTTCAGACTCGGGTTAGGTACCTTGGTCATGTGGTCTCGGCGGAAGGAGTTACTACAGACCCAGATAAGGTGGCAGCAGTACGGGATTGGAGAACCCCAAGTAATTTGGTAGAACTGCGATCTTTCCTTGGGTTCGCCAGTTACTATCGGAGGTTTGTTGCAGGGTTTGCTAAGATGGCAGCACCATTGCATCGAGTGGTGGCCCAGTTAAGTGTAGCAGGAAAAAAAGGTAAGACTCCAAGGAAGCCACTCGGCTTATATTGGAATATAGAGTATGATGATTCTTTCCATCAGTTGAAACAAGCTTTGATATCTGCTCCAGTTTTGGCTTACGCTGATTTTCAGAAGCTGTTTGTTTTAGAAATAGATGCTAGCCATTCGGGTCTTGGAGCCGTGCTGTCACAGGCTTAGACCATCTGAAAAAAACATGCAGAACTATAGCTCTATGAAGCTAGAGTTCCTTGCCCTTAAGTGGGCAGTCTCAGAAAAGTTTAGGGAATACTTGCTGGGTACATCTTGCACAGTATATACAGACAACAATCCATTGCGATATCTGGATACTGCCAAACTTGGTGTGGTAGAGCAGAGGTGGGCTGCCCAGTTAGCTGCATTTAATTTGACTTTGAAGTACCGTCCAGGGTCTCGAAATGGGAATGCGGATGCATTATCCCGTCAGTATATGGAGCCGCAGTTATCTGAAGTTCATAGTGGAGGGAACATCGTGGAGAGAATACCTTGGTGTGTTCAGTCCGAGATTGTTACTCTTCCAGGTTGTTCGGGGGTAGATCTTGCTTTGCTGCAGAAGCAGGATCCAGTTATTGGACCTTTTTTGGTTCATTGGATGGAAGATAGATTTCCGGGTCCAAAGGATTTGCATTTGCATTTATGCTCCAGACGGAGATAAGGAGGTCTTTCAGCTTGTTCTACCTCAGTGTTTGCAGCAGAATGTGCTTTCCAGTCTTCATGATAACCATGGACATCAAGGCGTGGAATGCACTTTACAGTTGGTGTGATCACGCTGTTATTGGCCATGTATGGCAAAAGATATCGAGAAATGGTGTCATGAGTGTGGAAGGTGCATTCTTGCTAAGGCGGTGCAACCTAAACTTAGGCCCTTTATGGGGAGTATTCAGGCCAGTCGTCCACACGAGGTAGTGGCAATAGATTTTACCGTTTTGGAACCAGCATCGGACGGTAGAGAGAATATATTGGTATTAACAGATGTGTTCTCCTAATATACTCAGGCTATTCCCACAAAGGACCAGCGAGCTAGTACTGTAGCTGATGTGTTGGTGAAGCATTGGTTTGATTTGTTTGGCCCCCCTAGTAGGATACATTCGGATCAGGGCAGGAGTTTCGAAACTACTCTGATACAGCAGCTCTGTACGGTTTATAATATTCAAAAAAGTCGTACAACACCATATCATCCACAGGGCAACGGTCAGTGTGAACGGTTTAACCGTACACTGCATGATCTGTTGCGTACTTTACCCCCTCACCAGAAGAGGCGTTGGCCACGGTACCTTTCCCAGTTAGTTTATGCCTATAATACTACAATTCATCAGTCAACTGGTAGGTCTCCATATTACCTGATGTTTGGGCGAGAGCCTCGGTTACCTATTGATTTTGTATTGGGTGCTGAGGCAGAAGAGGTAGGAGAAAGTTCGGTGGAGGAATGGGTGAAAGAGCACCAGGAGTTATTGGAAGGGGCCTATGATCATGTGAGGCGGTGGCTGGAGTCTAGGAGGCAGCTAAGAGATCAATGTTATGAGTCCAGAGTTACAGATACGGGTATTGGAGAAGGTGCTCTTGTTTATACACGTAATCATGCAGTGAGGGGTCGTAATAAGATTCAGGATATGTGGGACTCTACTTTGTATAGGGTAGTGCGACAGCCTAAAGAACGGGGGGCTCCTTACTCGATTATTCCAGTAGATCGAGATGGTCCAATACGACAGGTACATAGAACTGAGCTTAGAAGTGTGCCAATGACCACATTTGGAGTTGATGAGAATTCTAGGGTTGGTATGCAGAAACAAGGGGAAGTTGCAACTGACGATGATGGGGTGGAATTTTATCCTTTTGGAATGGTGCAATTTGAGTCGTCTGAGGACGTTGACCCTTCCTCTGAATATTTGGGCTCTCCCTCTGAACATTTAGGGTTGTCAGTAGTGGAGGATCTAGATCATGGGATTGAAATTGAAAGGGGCCCTCAGTTAGAGGGAGGTCCTCGGAGATCCTCTAGAAGGACAGCAGGTCAACATTCTAATCCCTATCATTTGCCAAGATCGGTAGTGGAAGATGATTATGTGGAAGCTTGAATTATAGTTTGTTTACATCGTCGGGTCGTCGATGCATTTTGAGGGGGTGGAATGTAGCGGGTCACATCAAGGGAATAAAGTTGTGAATCAAGGGGGTGAGTTTAGCCTAGTATAAAGAGCAGTGGTAGGAACGAGAACAGTAGGTGCGTTTGTTTCTGGCCGGCGGAAATTAATCGACACTCATGTTCGTATGCGAGAGGTTCGCATGTGGATGTGTTTGGATCTTTGAGACAGGTATGAGCTGATTTTAATTAGTAAATTGTTTTAATATGGGGTGATTGTTTTAATATGAATAATAAAAGTGTTTTAATGTTTGTATTTTCAGCTCTACGGAGCCCATTTGTTGCTCTTGTTGTATTTTGATTTTGTTTGGTTTGTTTGTTAGGTATTTTTTTGGGTAACAGTTATATTGTCTAGTCCGCTAGGGCACTTGAGCTGGTTATCGGGCCAAAAAAGAAATGGGAAAGGCCTTTGGGGCGGACTAGTTTTTTTTCTTTTTCTTTTGTTTGTTTGTGGTATATTGTTTGTTCCCCCACTATTTATTACTGCAGCACGAGGACGCTACGGGCTCAGTGGTTGAACAAAGGAGCTACTTCTGCATGTATTTACTTTGGATTAATTGAGTGATTTGCAAGGTTTTGTGTAATGAATTTAACTTATGGGTTGTTTTCTGACTGTGGTTGTTTTTTTTTTTATTTATTTTGCTTTGTGGTTTAAAAGGCTCCTTCTGTTCAGGTAATTTGTGATGAAAGCGTCCTCGTGTGTGATATCTATCTACTTCTGTGTAAGTCAAAAATAAATCTTGATGATTTTCTTCTATTTAATGAACCTGTGTCGTGCTTTGTCTATGTAATGGTGGGTCATGTAACAAAAGCTCCAATGAATACAGTCTTGAGGGTCTATAGTGGTCCTCTCTGTTTTATTTTTTATTTATTTTATGTTACATGACATCAAAATGGCTACCTACATGTTGAGCCAGCAGGCTGTCATCTGTGTTTGATGATGGCTGGTGGGAAACACTCTGAGTGATCTTGGCATGATCTGATTCCTGCTGCAGTGGAGTTTGCTTTGGAGTTTCAAAGGCTAGAGGAAGGCAAAGTAAATTAAGATACCATGTTCATGCGTTTATTCTAACCTTATAGAAACTGTGTTAACACTTTCTATAAAGCCTGTATACAGTATATATTGCATAAAGCCAAGGTGTTCATAATGCCTTATAACACATGATGCTAACATAAAATGTGGTTTTTGAACAAGTGTTTTAAAGTATTATTTTCTTTTAACATGCAACCATGAATAGGTATGCTAAATATAACAAAAGTATTAGAATTTGGTTACTATTATTTAATAATTAAGTATTGTATAAGACAATATAATGCTATACTATACAGTACAGTGGGGTGTGATTTAGAATTAAATTAGGCCTGGAAATAAAAAAGGAATTTTTAGGATTTTGAAAAAAATCAAAAGATTTGAGAGAGTAAAGTTTGCTATACACTGTAGACTTTTTACAGTCCTTTAGGATTGTTGCTTGTCAGACTGTACGATATGAACACATTGATATCGCCATGACATACTGTGATGTACAATACACATCATTGCGGACTGTGGTCCCAATTGTCCCGATCAGTGAACGTGACTCAGGTTACAGGAGTGTTGAGGAATAGAAGCGAAATGTCGAGGTTTGCCCGCCACGGGGGAGCATTTTTTTTTCCCTGAAAGTCAGGACATCAGCATTTCGAATGTTCCAATACCACTCCATCACGAGCATAGGCTAACATGTAAAAAGAAAGATAGAGTTTGTCATATAGGCCTATAATAAGACAGCCTGATCACAAATACAAAATATGACAGATGCTGAGAATGAACATGAGTGTGGGAAGTAGCCTACAGTAATAATGAGCTACCACAAGCAAAGATTCATTGTGGAAATAAAAAGATTGTGGCCTGAAAAATGACAAACTTCTCCGTTCACATTGGGGAAAACAGAAAAGGACGGTTATAGTACGCTCTCTCCTTTATTAGATTAGTAACCTGTTGGCCACGCAAAATATCAAAAATTCATATAGGCTGATAATATATCGCGCTTGCAAATTCCCTATGGATTATGCACAAACATGACACAGATTGCTATAATTGTATCCATTTGTAAAAACTTAAAAAAAAATGTTTTATAAAATTTGAGTGGAATTTTAACTAAAGAAGTTTACAGATGTTTAAAGTAAATTTATTAAAAGTAAAATAGTAATTAAAATAAAGTTGTAAAGAAAATGCATGATACATGTAAAAAAAACAAAAACAAATGTGTTAAGCAAATGCAATAATTTTAGTTTTGTAAGCTCTGTATTTATTTAATTCAGGGAGTAATGCTTTCATATTGCTGAAGTGTTACACTTTTCTCCAAGTATTTTCTGCTTATTTATTAATGAAAACTTTTTATATAAAATGAAAAGAAGAAAAAACATTGAAAGTGCTTGAGTAGAATGATAACTGGGCACAAATGTTGCTATGGTGGTGCAGATGCAGAGCAGGTTTCTTTCCAAGTGAATTGAGGTGTGAGAGAGGAGCGGAATATCACATCTGGCCGTCATAATAGCAGTCATACTATATGGCTGCAATGCAACATTTCTGTCACTGCCAGAACTTAATCGGAGTCTAAAGGAAATCGCAAAGATATTAGTCGGTCGTCGGTGAACATGTCACACTGAATGTTGTAAGATTGCAGATTTTGCCCTACGATGACAGAAATCCTTTAAGATTCCCGAAATTTGTCTCAAATGGCCAGAATCGTACAGTGTGCTTAAGTCAGCTGCTAAGGCAAACAGAATCTTGACAAACAAATCAGTCCCAGACCACGTCATCTGGGTCAGTTTCCATGAGAGATGATTTGAGGGGAGCAATAACAAACTCCCATCTGTGTACCTTATTAACACAAGAGTCTTTGCAAACGAATTAACTTATTATCTTAATATAGGGGAGTTTTAGTATGTTTTTGTATACATATTTTTCCCTAAAAAAACAAACCTTTTATAAAACGTGAAACAATACCTGTCTTTCAAGTTAAACGTTTCGAAAATGATTCTTTTTTCTTTGAATTATTTCTCTGGAGGGATTTTGAACTCTTTGGGGATATACAATTTTTCTTCAAAAGGATTTTCTTAAGCAGCCAGAAGATCGAAAAATCTGAAGTCTCCATTTAAGAAGATGCCTCCCACTGCTTTTAATTCATTAGTCCTTGCGGGTACATTGAGAGATTTTTGTATGCCTTTGATTTCACGTGATTAGTTCTCTTTTTTTACATTTTCAGAATCTCTGTATTAATTATTTTTCTTTATAGCATTAAAAGCAGTCCTCTTAAAGTGCTCCTCAAATTGATGATAGGGCCTGAATGTTTCGTAATTGAGAATAATGTAACCGTTGCTTCCACTTGTGGCCACAGCCATTGAGATTTCCAGCTTAAACCGGATTCACTGGTGCTTGTCCTAGTAAGGAAACTGAATACCCTTTGGTATGGCAGCATGATGTGATTGCTGAAAAAGGCATGATTATTTTTTTTCTTTATTGCCATCATTTCCTATTGTGTTTCCATGGCCTTTAATGACTACCTGAATCTAATGGCTCTCTTTGTCAGCTTCCCAACACATAACGCTGCTTTCATGCATGCGCTACATGCATTCAAATTAAATCTGATTGATGGAAATGTGAAAAGCAATAAGTGGCATAAATAGGCACAGGTTCAGCATAATGTTTCATAGTGACATCTTTGCTTCATGACGACAATGCATTGATTAGTTTTTTAGCTGGGCAGTGGGCAGCCATTTCTAGACCTCCCGAAAATATCAATAGAATAAAATCGTATTTCTCACATTATGAAGACTCGCTCTTTTGTTTTGTCCACTTATCTTAAAAGGTGTAGGCATTGTTCCCTTCTTTATAATAAGCTGTGCAAACTCAATTCTATAATACAAATTAAAATAAGTTCCCCGTCTGTCGATCACTTCGATGTTGTGTCGAAGAAGCGACACTAGGGGTATCTCTTGAGAGCCTTTTGCAATGAGAAGAATTTGCCTAGATCCCCCCAGAGAAATAAAACAAGTGTGGCTGGACATATATGAAAAAACATTGAGTAACCACTAGAGGGCAGACTAGGATAGGGAAACATAAAAATGCATGCTAAAGAAGTACATGTTAAAGCTTAGTATATGTTATTCATATAGACATTGTTAATGATGCATTACTTATGTGAAAGCAATGTATTACTTATGCTGAAATGATTATGTAGCCAGATTTGAAAGCATAACGCATGATAAAGCTATAGTTAAAAAAATGAATGTATTAGTTTAAACACTTATAACCATGCTGTATGTATAAGAAATAAGCAATGTATTCTAGCTTAGACTTTGTACCCAAGCTGTGTGTATGAGAAGCAATTAATGTATAACCATGCTTAAAGAAAAAGCCTTGTAATTCACAAAATATGATTGTTTGAATAAACAAAGCATGAAAAATAAATAACTGGTTTTGAGAAGAAATAAAGTGAAACTATATAAGCAGTAAAAGAAGAGACATAAGCAAACAATAAAATAAAAGAATAAGAAAAAAATAAAATATAATAAATAAATATGAGGAAAAGAGATACTGAATAAAAGTGTGAGATAAAAAAAAAGAAAAGATATTAGCTCTGTCATTTAGTTGGACACTATCCAAAGTGTAGTTGATGAGATCCAGATAAAAAGCACAATTGTTAACTCTCTCTCTCTCTCTCTCTCTCTCTCTCTCTCTCTCTCTCTCTCTCTCTCTCTCTCTCTCTCTCTCTCTCTCACACACACACACACACACACACACACAGCACGCTAGAGTGCTGAGCGGGCAGGCGTGAGGTAGGGGGCTGACTGAGTGCTGAACAAGGAGGCGTAAGGGAGGGGTTGACAGAGCTGAGCAAGGAGCAGTAAGGGAGGGGCTACTAGAACAAGTAAAGGGAGCTGTAAAGGGAGGGCTTTGAGCACGCATAGAGAAAGAAAAGACTTTTCTTCCTTTTCTCGGTTTTCCTCCTGAAGAATTAAAAGGAAAGATAATAAATAATAAGTTAAGGAAAGTAAGGGAACAATAAACAATGATAAATAATAGAGGCAAAAGAAGGAGGGGAAAAGAGGGAAAGGTATACTACATAGAATAGAAAGAGAAGACCTGAGCATGTTTCTTGAACCTGTATACTTAGAACAAAACGAACGAAATGAAATAAATATCACTGTAAAAGCATGGGAAGAATGCCAAATAGAATTAACCCCATGTCTCACTTTTATACACTGGGCAGGCGAAGTAATTGGAACAGGTCGAGGGTTCACCGTGGGAAGATCCTGGAGCATTGATTTGATAATCCTGAGAGGAGACATTATCTGGATGCGAAATGATTCTTGTTTGGTGGGCCAGAGGACGAACCAACAAGGCCACTAAGCAGAAAACAAGTGAAGGCAGTACTGAAGTATTTAAGAAAAATTAAGAAACATCCTTCAGGAAAATAAACAAAAAGTCCTCAACCCAGAAAAAGTCCAGGGGAAGTCAGGGGTCGGATACTTTTAGTGGTCCTTGTCTGACCAGCCTGGTGAAGAATAGTATAACAAGATAAAATATTCTGGGGTTAGAGAGGTACTAAATGAATAATAAAAAGAAAACATAGGGATAACAAAATGGCACCAACACCAATAGATCAGGTATGCATGGAGTTTCCAATGTATAAAGATGTGATAAAAGAAATATCTAAAAAATGGGAGGGAAGAACAAAAGGGCTGAACACAAAATGGCCAGCAGAGGGCACATTTGACGTGGGGGTGTGTAGGGAGATGGAAACACTGATAAAAAATCATAAACCAAAAGATAAGAGCCAGGTGAGGATAATGAAACGAGATAAGGAACTAATGATGCTACAAATGTTCAAAACCAAAGGGATAGAAATAATAAAACAGGAAAGGGAAGGGAAAAGGATGAATGAAGAAAAAGTGGAAAGACCTCCTCCCTATGCCCCACCGATAGAGATGGAAGGGAAGCTGCAAATGCCTATGGTGGAATTTAAAGGAGAACTCCAAGTAGAAGGAGAGATAGAAATAAGTGAAGCAACACCTTCAGAACTACAAAAAGATCCAATAAAACCTTATCAAAGCAGTGCATCCCCAGGACTATCAGGAATGGACAGAGACAGCAGAGGAAGAGAATCAGATAGTAAAACAAAGGAAAGAAAGCTGAGCAAATGCACAGTATTCAGTTAACAATGTCTTTGCCTTAAAATAACATATTTTCCTGACTTGTGTACACTAACAGTGTATTCGTTTATCAATGAGACATTGTATTGAATTCACTGCATTTAATGAGATTGATGGTACTCATTAATATCTGGGATGGGACTACATTAATAACAAAAGCAACAGATGAAGTTTAGTGCTGCACAATTTTCAAAAACAGCAATATTGACTAAAAACACATATGTGAGAATGCTGTTTGTAGACTACAGCTCAGCATTTAACACCATAGTGCCCTCCAAGCTTGATGAGAAACTCCGGGCTCTGGGCTTAAACAGCTCGCTGTGCAGCTGGATCCTGGATTTCCTGTCAGGCAGACGTCAGGTGGTTAGAATGGGCAGCAACACCTCCTCATCACTGACCCTCAACACTGGAGCCCCGCAGGGATGTGTTCTCAGCCCACTCCTGTATTCCCTTTACACACATGACTGTGTGGCGACACACAGCTCCAATGCCATCATTAAGTTTGCTGACGATACGACGGTGGTAGGTCTGATCACTGACAATGATGAAACACCCTACAGAGAGGAGGTGCACACTCTGACACGCTGGTGTCAGGAGCACAACCTCTCCCTCGTCAGTAAAAGTAAGGAGCTTGTGGTGGACTTCAGGAAGAAAGACAGAGAGAACAGCCCCATCACCATTAATGGAGCACCGGTGGAGAGAGTAAGCAGCTTCAAGTTCCTCGGTGTCCACATTACTGAGGAACTCACATGGTCCGTCCACACTGAGGCCGTTGTGAAGAAGGCTCACCAGCGCCTCTTCTTCCTGAGACGGCTGAGGAAGTTCGGAATGAACCACCACATCCTCACACGGTTCTACACCAGCACTGTAGAGAGCATCCTGACTGGCTGCATCACCACCTGGTACGGCAATAGCACCGCCCACAACCGCAAAGAACTGCAAAGGGTGGTGCGAACTGCCAGACACATCATCGGAGGTGAGCTTCCCTCCCTCCAGGACATATATAACAGGCGGTGCGTGAAAAAAGCTCGGAGGATCATCAGTGACTCCAGCCACCCGAGTCATGGGCTGCTCTCACTGCCTCCATCAGGCAGGCGGTATCGCAGCATCAGGACCCACACCAGCCGACTACATGACAGCTTCTTCCCCCAAGCAATAAGACTTTTGAACACTTGATCTCTCATGATCAACAATCAGCACTGCACTTTATTAATCTTCATCTTGTATCACATACTGGACTGTCAATATATTCTCCCCAATTCACTTAGTGTATATATATTTTTATATACCCTATCTAGTGTATGTGTATTCTATATTGTGTGTATTGTTTACTGTACATTGTATATCAGTACTATGTTGTGTAATTATGTGTACATTTGATATGTAAATTGTTGTGTAATTATATGTACATTTGTTATGTAAATTGTGTTGTGTAAATATGTTTATTGTTTATTGTAAATTGGTATATGTCTCGTCACTGTCATGACTGCTATGTTGCTCGGAACTGCACACAAGACTTTCACCTACTGTTGCACTCGTGTACACAGTAGTGTGACAATAAAGTGATTTGATTTTGATTTGATTGAAAAACGAAAAAAGCGAGAGAGAGAAAACCCACTCAATGCTCTTGGCCGGATAACTGTAAAAGTTCTAAATCTAAAATCAAACATTAACAAAAAGTTAGGCCTAAAATGTAAACTTTACAGCTCATTTTGCTCTACAGGCATGGTTTTTAGTCAGAGCCTGGCAGTATTTCATAAGTAATATTTAATAATTCTGTGCAGAACTGAGCATATCAGTACCTCTATTATTTTGCTTGTCCATATTTTCATTATTGCCATCAGAATTATAAGTTGTAAAAAGAACTGAGTTTCCCTGAGACAGTTGTATCACCAATTGATCCAGTTTCAGCTAAAAAAAAGTTCAAATTTGTGCATGTTTCTTCAACTTCTGCTAACTCTGCTAACAGGAGTGAGACAGACAACTTTTTTATTTTTGTTTTATGATGGTTACATTGAAACTTGGAAACATTTACCAGGCCTTTATCATTTATTTTTGGTATATTTCAAATTATTTTGATGTTTAGATTTAACATTTTAATTTAGCATTGTCCCAGACCCAGAGTTTGAAAATTAAACTATGATAATCCACTATAAAAAATGTATATATTTTTAAATGATTTTAATTGTTTCAAATTATGTTTAAAACTTTTAGAGAATCTGAACAAAGAGTGAAATAAACGTCTCGGTTACGTATGTAACCTCCGTTCCCTGATGGAGGGAACGAGACGTTGTGTCGAAGAAGCGACACTAGGGGTCTCTCTTGAGCGCCGAAAGATACCTCTGATCTATGAAAAAAGGCCAATGAGAGTTGGCGAACAGTATTTGCATGCTCCGCCTCCGGATACGGATATAAAGGCGAGAGAAATACGCTCGTTCATTCAGGATTTTTCTGAGGAGCCGGGAGTGTTCCGGGCACCTCAGCGGCTCGGCTCAGCGACGTGGCCGGGAAGACACGACGTCTTTCCCTCCATCAGGGAACGGAGGTTACATACGTAACCGAGACGTTCCCCGTCTGTCGCTCACTTCGACGTCGTGTCGAAGAAGCGACACTAGGGGTCTACTTCAAAACTCGGCATGCGCTGAGCCGTGTACGTGTACTGCTGACACAGAAGCGGGCAGGTATTTCTACGTGCACAAGCGACCAACTGTGCTCAGGCTGCACGTACTCTTCCCCAATGCCCCGAAAAAGCGTGAGAATCCTTTTGGTTACCCTAGGGGGGAACAAGGTGACGCTCCCAACTAGGGAACGGGCCAAGCCTGGCTGGGCCTCTTTTCTCTCTATGTTTTCTCAGCATAGAGCAAGAGCAGCCGGGGCCCTTACTGCATCGAAGGAAGGGGGTCTTATTCCTGAATCCCTATTCTTTTAGGGGGAAAAGACCCTGCGGAGGCCACACCCACCCGGAAGGGGAGGTAAAGGTGGCGAAATACATCACATGGCCTCTTGGGTCACATGTGGGAAAAATGGCGCGGTGGTAGATCCCGCCTCGAGGAGGGGGGAGTTGCTACAACACGGCGACCGGAGGGCAGCCAAAGACTGCCTAAGGGAGACGCGGGTCAGCTCGTAAGGTGACTGTACCGCGGAAGTACACACAGGAGGAGTCCCGTAGGAGGCCTGATCTGTGGAGCACCTATTCCAGTAGGGGTAGCCTGGGGTACCCGTAGTGGACTGGACCAGCAAGTCCCTCTGCTGAACTGCTGCGGGCCCGAAGGGCTAGGGAGGAATCAACCAGGGACCTAGGTTCTCTGGGAAAGAAGGCACACTGTTTTACCTCGATCGAGGGAAACGGCGCTGGAAACAAGCGATTCACCCGGTCAGAACGTCGACGTGTACCGAGTTCTACGGGCTCGGACCTGAGAGAACACGGGACGAGACTGACTCAACCCTGAGATCGTAAGGGTGTTAGGTGCTGCCCAGCCCGCAGCTCTGCAAATGTCTGCTAGGGAGGTGCCCCTAGCCAGTGCCCATGAGGATGCCACGCTCCTAGTAGAGTGGGCTCGAACCCGCAAAAAAAAAAAGGGGGGGGGGGGCACGGCCTGGGTGTGATAGGCCAACTGAATGGCATCCACCACCCAGTGAGACACCTCTGTTTGGAGACAGCGTTCCCTTTCTGCTGTCCTCCAAAGCAGACAAAGAGCTGCTCAGAGCGCCTTAAGCTCTGGGTGCGTTCCAGGTAGGCACGCAAGGCACGTACCGGACACGACAGTGAGAGGGCTGGGTCTGCCTCCTCCCGGGGCAGCGCTTGTAGGTTCACTACCTGATCTCCAGAGGGCGTGGTAGGAACCATGGGCACATAGCCCAGTGGAGGTCTTAGGATCACATGAGTATCTGCCGGACCGAGCTCCAGGCAAGTGTCGTTAGTAGGGAACGCTTGCAGGTCCCCGACCCTCTTGATGGAAGTGAGCGCGATCAGCCGGGCCATCTTTTTAGGAGAGGTCCCTGAGCCAACTGATTCTAGCGACTCGGGGGGGGGGGATCTCTGAAGACCGCGAGGAACACCGAGAGATCCCAGGAGGGGAACAGGTTTGGCCGGGAGGGGTTTAACCTCCGGGCACCTCTTGGGAACCTGACGATTAAGTCGTGCTTACCCAGAGACTTGCTGTCTACTGGGTCGTGGTGAGCTGCGATAGTGGCAACATACACCTTCAAGTTGGATGGGAACAGCCTCCCCTCCAACCTCTCCTGTAGGAACAGGAGCACAGACCTAACTGCGCACCTCTGTGGGTCTTCTGCCCGGGAAGAACACCAATTCACGAACAGACGCCATTTCAGGGCATAGAGTTGCCTGGTAGAAGGGGCTCTGGCTTGGTTGAACGTGGCTACGACCGTGGGTGGTAGACCAGCTAGATCTTCCGCATCCCGTTCGGGGGCCAGACGTGGAGGTTCCAAAGGTCTGGGTGCGGATGCCAGAGCGTGCCCCGTCCTGAGAGAGAAGATCCTTCCTCAGGGGAATTCGCCAGGGAGGGGCTGTCGCGAGGAGTAAAAGGTCCAAGAACCAGGCCCGGGTGGGCCAGTAAGGAGCCACGAGAGTGACTTGTTCCTCGTGCACCCTGACCTTGCACAGAACCTGTGCAAGAAGGCTCACTGGGGGAATGCGTACTTGCGCAGCCCCACCGGCCAGCTGTGTGCCAGTGCATCTGCCCCGAGGGGAGCCTCTGAACGGGCGTACCAGAGCGGGCAGTGGGAGGTCTCTCGGGAGGCAGAGGGGTCTACCTGGGCCTTGCCGAACCGTTCCCAAATCAGCTGAACCGAGTGGGGGTGAAGCCTCCACTCTCCGCCAGGCAAGTGTTGTCATGACAGCGCATCCGCTATCACATTGAGGTTGCCGGGGATGTGAGTGGCACGCAGCGACTTGAGTCGGTGCTGGCTCCAAAGGAGGAGACGACGGGCGAGTTGTGACGTGACGGGAGC
>JAVLUX010000151.1:1330000-1337500 GCA_032164185.1 Moxostoma hubbsi | reverse complement strand
AAACTTTGAACTTTGAAAACTACTACTTATAATTACATCAAACTAAAAACCTTAAATCTTCAAACTTTTACAACTACTTCAAACTTTATGCTAGGCTTTCTCAAGCCAACCTAAAGTTTGTACTCAAACTTTTTAATCTAGTTAGTGGTGCTTGCCATAGGCAAAGCATCACTATTGTTCTCTTGCATACTTATTATTTTTATTATTATAATTATTATTATTTTTCCACACATAGTTTGGCGCGCTACTCCTCCCGCAGCTTTTGTCACAGACCTCTGAGTGAGGCATCAAATCGTGCGGCTCATTGAGGAGAGGTGTGCTATAACTTTTCTAAGCGATCGGGGGTACGGTGTTTGCCCCAGGGGCAAAAATTTGGGCAAAAAATCCCATTGACTTAACATTGAGCCGAAATTTGACGAGTTATAGCTCAGAGCGAGGATTTCACAGAGACGTGTGATTTACCACATTTGAAGAGGCTGACAGGCTCTCTGAGAACATACCTCACAATGGGGTAAAAGTTTTACCCCTGGGGGGCAGTAGCTGCCCAAAGTTGCCCCAATGTAAGTCAATGGAATTTTTGAAAAATTTTTTGGTCGCAAACCCAAAAATGAGGCATCAAATTGTGCGGATTATTTGGGAATGGTGTGCTATGACTTTTATAAGTGATCGGGGGTACGGTATTTGCCCCAGGGGCAAAAAATTGGGCAAAAAATCCCATTGACTTAACATTGCGCCGAAATTTGACGAGTCATAGCTCAGAGCATGGATTTGACAGACACGTGTGATTTACCACATTTGAAGAGGCTGACAGGCTCTGTGAGAACATACCTCACAATGGGGTAAAAGTTGCACCCCTGGGGGGCAGGAGTTGCCCAAATTTGCCCCAATGTTAAGTCAATGGTAGATTTTGTATTGAACATAACTCTGGATCACAGTGTCTTAGAGACACGGGGGCGGGCTTATTTTACTCAGACGACCAATCAGTCTCTCAGGATCATTGTGAAGCTATCAAGCCACGCCCTAGCAACCATTTACAGCACCTTAGCAACAAGTCCCATAGACTTCCATTGAAAGAGATCAAAGGGATTTCTCCGGACTGAATTATCATAGAAACACGAGGGTGGTCTCGTTTGACTTGGGGCAGTAAAACAGCCAATCATGAATCCCCTCAACACTTCCTAGCACCTCCCTAGCAACCATTTTCGCGCACCTTAGCAACCAAAATCCAAAGAGAGATATCTTCCATTCTGAATGTCACAGAAGCATGGGAGTTGGTTTATATCATTCATACTGACAAGCAGCCTTTGGAGATTCATCATTGGCAGCTGCCAAGCCACTCCCTAGCAACAATTTAGAGCACCCTAGCAACCACATTTATTGATTTCAATTACAGTAAGATATCTTCAGATCAGAATGTCCTAGAGACATGATAGTTGCTTTGTTTTCATTGGGTGAGTAATCAGTCTTCAGCTTTCATCATGTGAACTACTTAGCCATGCCCTAGCAACCATTTAAAGCACCCTAGCAACAAAGAACCATTGACATCCATTCAAAATCACTAAGATGTGTATCTTGGGATCAGAATGACGTAGAGACTTCCGGGTTGACTTATTTCACTCAGGATGGAAATTAGACTTGATAAATATAACCCTGGTAACTGCCTAGCAACCAAATGGGGTTACCCTAGCAACCAAGAAACAAATAGCATATCTCTGCACAAGAAAATCACAGAGACTTCCGGGTTGACTTATTTCACTCAGGATGGCAAGGAGCATTGTTGCCTGTCACCTTGGTAACTGCCTAGCAACCAGATGGGGTTACCCTAGCAACCAAGAAACAATTCACATATCTCTGCACAAGAAAATCACAGAGACTTCCGGGTTGACTTATTTCACTCAGGATGGCAAGGAGCATTGTTGGCTGTCACCTTGGTAACTGCCTAGCAACCAGATGGGGTTACCCTAGCAACCATGTAAAAAATCACATATCTTTGAACCAGAACATCGTAGAGACATAGGGGTTGAAATATTTCTCACAGGATTGCACGGGGCCTTATGAGTATCACGTACTGTCATGGGGGTGGCCTCTTTCAACTTTGGGCAGTATGTGGGACATTGTGGTAAGAAATTTTGCCACGGCAAGCACCACTCACATTTTCTTCAGGAAATGTACATTCTAGTTATTATTATTCTTCTGAGACTAAATTTCTAAATCTAACTCCTCCTAGAGCTTTTAAGCTACATGCACCAAACTCGGCACAGACCTTCAGACTAATCCCGAATAGTGTGCTATATCTTTTCTAACTGATCGGACTTACGGTTTTCCTAAAAATGACGATCAAAACTCGGAAAAACTCCCATTGACTTAACATTGCGGAATGTTCAGAAATTTAAATCCCAACTGACGTTTTCACACACACAGACAAAAAAGGGCCTGTCAGCCCTGCGTCTCTCCCTCTCTCTCTCCCTCAGAGGATTTCTTTTATCAAGCAGCCAATAAGTAATGACCTAAAATCTTCATAGCCACAGTATAGTAGCTTCCAGGTTGACTTGATTCACTCAGTATGGAAAGGAGGCTTGATAAGTATCACCCTAGTAACTGCATAGCAACCAGACAGGGTTACCCTAGCAACCAAATAGCAAATCACATATCTCTGCACCAGAAAATCATACAGACTTCCTGTTTCACTTATTTCACTCAGGATGGAAAGTAGCCTTGATATGTATCACTCTGGTAACTGCCTAGCAACCAGATGTGATTACCCTAGCAACCAAGTAACAAATCACATATCTCTGCAACAGAAAATCATAGAGACTTCCGGGTTGACTTTATTCACTCAGGATGGAAAGTAGCCTTGATATGTATCACTCTGGTAACTGCCTAGCAACCAGACGGGGTTACCCTAGCAACCAAGTAACAAATCACATATCTCTGCACCAGAAAATCGTAGAGACTTCCTGTTTCACTTATTTCACTCAGGATGGAAAGTAGCCTTGATATGTATCACTCTGGTAACTGCCTAGCAACCAGATGTGATTACCCTAGCAACCAAGTAACAAATCACATATCTCTGCAACAGAAAATCAGAGAGACTTCCGGGTTGACTTATTTCACTCAGGATGGAAAGTAGCCTTGATATGTATCACTCTGGTAACTGCCTAGCAACCAGATGTGATTACCCTATCAACCAAGTAACAAATCACATATCTCTGCAACAGAAAATCATAGAGACTTCCGGGTTGACTTTATTCACTCAGGATGGAAAGTAGCCTTGATATGTATCACTCTGGTAACTGCCTAGCAACCAGACGGGGTTACCCTAGCAACCAAGTAACAAATCACATATCTTTGAACCAGAACATCGTAGAGAATTAGGGGTTGACATATTTCACACAGGATTGCAAGGAGCCTTATGAGTATCACTTTGGTAACTCCCTAGCAACCAGATGTGTTTACCCTAGCGACCAAGTAACAAATCACATATCTCTGCACCAGAAAATCATAGAGACTTCCTGTTTCACTTATTTCTCTCAGGATGGAAAGTAGCCTTGATATGTATCCCTCTGGTAACTGCCTAGCAACCAGATGCGGTTACCCTAGCAACCAAGTAACAAATCACATATCTCTGCACCAGAAAATCATAGAGACTTCCTGTTTCACTTATTTCTCTCAGGATGGAAAGTAGCCTTGATATGTATCCCTCTGGTAACTGCCTAGCAACCAGATGCGGTTACCCTAGCAACCAAGTAACAAATCACATATCTTTGAACCAGAACATCGTAGAGACTTAGGGGTTGACATATTTCACACAGGATTGCAAGGAGCCTTATGAGTATCACCTTGGTAACTGCCTAGCAACCAGATGGGGTTACCCTAGCAACCAACTAACAAATCACATATCTCTGCAGCAGAAAATCGTAGAGACTTCATGTTTCACTTATTTCACTCAGGATGGAAAGGAGGCTTGATAAGTATCACCCTGGTAACTGCATAGCAACCAGACAGGGATACCCTAGCAACCGAGTAACAAATCACATATCTCTGCAACAGAAAATCGTAGAGACTTCCGGGTTGACATAATTCACTCAGGATGGAAAGGAGGCTTGATAAGTATCACCCTGGTAACTGCATAGCAACCAGATGGGGTTACCCTAGCAACCAAGTAACAAATAATATATCTCTTCACCAGAAAATCGTAGAGACTTCCTGTTTGAATTATTTCACTCAGGATAGCAAGGAGTCTTGAAAAGTATCACTCTGGTAACTGCCTAGCAACGACAAGTGCTTACCCTAGCAACCAAGTAACAAATCACATAACTCTGCACCAGAAAATCGTAGAGACTTCCTGTTTCACTTATTTTACTCAAGATGGAAAGTAGCCTTGATATATATCACTCTGGTAACTGCCTATCAACCAGATATGGTTACCCTAGCAACCAAGTAACAAATCACGTATCTATGCAACAGAAAATCATAGAGACTTCCGGGTTGACTTTATTCACTCAGAATGAAAAGGAGACTTGATAAGGATCACCCTGGAAAATGCCTAGCAACCAGATGGGGTTACCCTAGCAACCAAGTAACAAATCACATATATCTGCACCAGTATATCGTAGAGACTACCTGTTTCACTTATTTCACTCAGGATGGAAAGTAGCCTTGATATGTATCACTCTGGTAACTGCATAGCAACCAGACAGGGTTACCTTAGCAACCAAGTAACAAATCACATATCTTTGAACCAGAACATCGTAGAGACTTAGGGGTTGACATATTTCACACAGGATTGCAAGGAGCCTTATGAGTATCACTTTGGTAACTGCCTAGTAACCAGATGTGTTTACCCTAGCAACCAAGTAACAAGTCACATATCTCTGCACCAGAAAATCATAGAGACATCCTGTTTCACTTATTTCACTCAAGATGGAAAGTAGCCTTGATATATATCACTCTGGTAACTGCCTATCAACCAGATATGGTTACCCTAGCAACCAAGTAACAAATCACATATCTATGCAACAGAAAATCATAGAGACTTCCGGGTTGACTTTATTCACTCAGAATGAAAAGGAGGCTTGATAAGGATCACCCTGGAAACTGCCTAGCAACCAGATTGGGTTACCCTAGCAACCAAGTAAAAAATGATATATCTATCTATCTATCTATCTATCTATCTATCTATCTGATGGTCAATATCTATCTATCTATCTATCTGAGGGTCAATATCTATCTATCTATCTATCTAACTATCTGCGGGTCAATAACTATCTATCTATCTATCTATCTGTGGGTCATACTCTATCTATCTATATCTCAGGGTCAATGACTATCTGTCTATCTATATATCTGACGGTCAATATCTATCTATCTAAGGGTCAATGACTATCTATCTATCTATCTATCTATCTGAGGGTCAATATCTATCTATCTATCTATCTAGCTATCTGCGGGTCAATAACTATCTATCTATCTATCTACCTATCTGTGGTTCATACTCTATCTATCTATATCTCAGGGTCAATGACTATCTATCTATCTATATATCTGACGGTCAATATCTATCTATCTATCTAAGGGTCAATGACTATCAATCTATCTTTCTATCTTTCTATCTATCTATCTATCTATCTATCTGAGGGTCAATATCTATCTATCTATCTGAGGATCAATATCTATCTATCTATCTATCTATCTAATGGTCAATATCTGTCTATCTATCTATCTATCTATCTATCTATCTATCTATCTATCTATCTATCTGATGGTCAATAACAATCTATCTATATATCTATCTGATGGTCAATAACTATCTATCTATCTATCTATCTATCTATCTATCTATCTATCTATCTATCTATCTATCTGAGGGTCAATATCTATCTATCTATCTATCTATCTGAGGGTCAATATCTATCTATCTATCTGAGGGTCAATATCTATCTATCTATCTATCTATCTATCTAATCTATTTGATAGACTGAATGGATTTCTAATCTCTAAACTTTGAACTTTGAAAACTACTACTTATAATTACATCAAACTAGAAACCGTAAATCTTCAAACTTTTACAACTACTTCAAACTTTATGCTAGGCTTTCTCAAGCCAACCTAAAGTTTGTACTCAAACTTTTTAATCTAGTTAGGTTGGCTTGAGAAAGCCAACTTACTGAAATCCTATTTAAACTTAATATTATTATTATTCTTCTGAGACTAAATTTCTAAATCTAACTCCTCCTAGAGCTTTTAAGCTACATGCACCAAACTCGGCACAGACCTTCAGACTAATCCCGAATAGTGTGCTATATCTTTTCTAACTGATTGGACTTACGGTTTTCCTAAAAATGACGATCAAAACTCGGAAAAACTCCCATTGACTTAACATTGCGGAATGTTCAGAAATTTAAATCCCAACTGACGTTTTCACACACACAGACAAAAAAGGGCCTGTCAGCCCTGCGTCTCTCCCTCTCTCTCTCCCTCAGAGGATTTATTTTATCAAGCAGCCAATAAGTAATGACCTAAAATCTTCATAGCCACAGTATAGTAGCTTCCAGGTTGACTTTGTTCACTCAGTATGGAAAGGAGGCTTGATAAGTATCACCCTGGTAACTGCATAGCAACCAGACAGGGTTACCCTAGCAACCAAATAACAAATCACATATTTCTGCACCAGAAAATCATACAGACTTCCTGTTTCACTTATTTCACTCAGGATGGAAAGTAGCCTTGATATGTATCACTCTGGTAACTGCCTAGCAACCAGATGGGGTTACCCTAGCAACCAAGTAACAAATCACATATCTCTGCACCAGAAAATCATACTGACGTCCTGTTTCACTTATTTCACTCAGGATGGAAAGTAGCCTTGATATGTATCACTCTGGTAACTGCCTAGCAACCAGATGTGATTACCCTAGCAACCAAGTAACAAATCACATATCTCTGCAACAGAAAATCATAGAGACTTCCGGGTTGACTTTATTCACTCAGGATGGAAAGTAGCCTTGATATGTATCACTCTGGTAACTGCCTAGCAACCAGATATGGTTACCCTAGCAACCAAGTAACAAATCATATATATTTAAACCAGAACATCGTAGAGACTTCCTGTTTCACATATTTCACTCAGGATTGCAAGGAGCCTTATGAGTATCACTTTGGTAACTAACTAGCAACCAGACGGGGTTACCCTAGCAACCAAGTAACAAATCACATATCTTTGAACCAGAACATCATAGAGACTTAGGGGTTGACATATTTCACACAGGATTGCAAGGAGCCTTATGAGTATCACTTTGGTAACTGCCTAGCAACCAGATGTGTTTACCCTAGCAACCAAGTAACAAATCACATATCTCTGCACCAGAAAATCGTAGAGACTTCCTGTTTCACTTATTTCACTCAGGATGGAAAGTAGCCTTGATATGTATCACTCTGGTAACTGCCTAGCAACCAGATGCGGTTACCCTAGCAACCAAGTAACAAATCACATATCTCTGC
>JAVLUX010000151.1:1242500-1327500 GCA_032164185.1 Moxostoma hubbsi | reverse complement strand
ATAACAAATCACATATTTCTGCACCAGAAAATCATACAGACATCCTGTTTCACTTATTTCACTCAGGATGGAAAGTAGCCTTGATATGTATCACTCTGGTAACTGCCTAGCAACCAGATGGGGTTACCCTAGCAACCAAGTAACAAATCACATATCTCTGCACCAGAAAATCATACAGACTTCCTGTTTCACTTATTTCACTCAGGATGGAAAGTAGCCTTGATATGTATCACTCTGGTAACTGCCTAGCAACCAGATGGGGTTACCCTAGCAACCAAGTAACAAATCACATATCTCTGCAACAGAAAATCAAAGAGACTTCCGGGTTGACTTATTTCACTCAGGATGGAAAGCAGCCTTGATATGTATCACTCTGGTAACTGCCTAGCAACCAGATGTGATTACCCTAGCAACCAAGTAACAAATCACATATCTCTGCAACAGAAAATCATAGAGACTTCCAGGTTGACTTAATTCACTCAGGATGGAAAGTAGCCTTGATATGTATCACTCTGGTAACTGCCTAGCAACCAGACGGGGTTACCCTAGCAACCAAGTAACAAATCACATATCTCTGCACCAGAAAATCGTAGAGACTACCTGTTTCACTTATTTCACTCAGGATGGAAAGTAGCCTTGATATGTATCACTCTGGTAACTGCATAGCAACCAGACAGGGTTACCTTAGCAACCAAGTAACAAATCACATATCTTTGAACCAGAACATCGTAGACACTTAGGGGTTGACATATTTCACACAGGATTGCAAGGAGCCTTATGAGTATCACTTTGGTAACTGCCTAGCAACCAGATGTGTTTACCCTAGCAACCAAGTAACAAATCACATATCTCTGCACCAGAAAATCATAGAGACTTCCTGTTTCACTTATTTCACTCAGGATGGAAAGTAGCCTTGATATGTATCCCTCTGGTAACTGCCTAGCAACCAGATGCGATTACCCTAGCAACCAAGTAACAAATCACATATCTTTGAACCAGAACATCGTAGAGACTTAGGGGTTAACATATTTCACACAGGATTGCAAGGAGCCTTGATATGTATCACTCTGGTAACTGCCTAGCAACCAGACTGGGTTACCCTAGCAACCAAGTAACAAATCACATATATCTGCACCAGAAAATCATAGAGACTTCCTGTTTCACTTATTTCACTCAGGATGGAAAGTAGCCTTGATATGTATCACTCTGGTAACTGCCTAGCAACCAGATGTGATTACCCTAGCAACCAAGTAACAAATCACATATCTCTGCAACAGAAAATCAGAGAGACTTCCGGGTTGACTTATTTCACTCAGGATGGAAAGTAGCCTTGATATGTATCACTCTGGTAACCGCCTAGCAACCAGATGTGATTACCCTAGCAACCAAGTAACAAATCACATATCTCTGCATCAGAAAATCATAGAGACTTCCGGGTTGACTTGATTCACTCAGGATGGAAAGTAGCCTTGATATGTATCACTCTGGTAACTGCCTAGCAACCAGACGGGGTTACCCTAGCAACCAAGTAACAAATCACATATATCTGCACCAGTATATCGTAGAGACTACCTGTTTCACTTATTTCACTCAGGATGGAAAGTAGCCTTGATATGTATCACCCTGGTAACTGCATAGCAACCAGACAGGGTTACCTTAGCAACCAAGTAACAAATCACATATCTTTGAACCAGAACATCGTAGAGACTTAGGGGTTGACATATTTCACACAGGATTGCAAGGAGCCTTATGAGTATCACTTTGGTAACTGCCTAGTAACCAGATGTGTTTACCCTAGCAACCAAGTAACAAGTCACATATCTCTGCACCAGAAAATCATAGAGACATCCTGTTTCACTTATTTCACTCAAGATGGAAAGTAGCCTTGATATATATCACTCTGGTAACTGCCTATCAACCAGATATGGTTACCCTAGCAACCAAGTAACAAATCACATATCTATGCAACAGAAAATCATAGAGACTTCCGGGTTGACTTTATTCACTCAGAATGAAAAGGAGGCTTGATAAGGATCACCCTGGAAACTGCCTAGCAACCAGATTGGGTTACCCTAGCAACCAAGTAAAAAATGATATATCTATCTATCTATCTATCTATCTATCTGATGGTCAATATCTATCTATCTATCTATCTGAGGGTCAATATCTATCTATCTATCTATCTAACTATCTGCGGGTCAATAACTATCTATCTATCTATCTATCTGTGGGTCATACTCTATCTATCTATATCTCAGGGTCAATGACTATCTGTCTATCTATATATCTGACGGTCAATATCTATCTATCTAAGGGTCAATGACTATCTATCTATCTATCTATCTATCTGAGGGTCAATATCTATCTATCTATCTATCTAGCTATCTGCGGGTCAATAACTATCTATCTATCTATCTATCTATCTACCTATCTGTGGTTCATACTCTATCTATCTATATCTCAGGGTCAATGACTATCTATCTATCTATAAATCTGACGGTCAATATCTATCTATCTATCTAAGGGTCAATGACTATCAATCTATCTTTCTATCTTTCTATCTATCTATCTATCTATCTATCTATCTGAGGGTCAATATCTATCTATCTATCTGAGGATCAATATCTATCTATCTATCTATCTATCTAATGGTCAATATCTGTCTATCTATCTATCTATCTATCTATCTATCTATCTATCTATCTATCTATCTGATGGTCAATAACAATCTATCTATATATCTATCTGATGGTCAATAACTATCTATCTATCTATCTATCTATCTATCTATCTATCTATCTATCTATCTATCTATCTATCTGAGGGTCAATATCTATCTATCTATCTATCTATCTATCTATGGGTCATACTCTATCTATCTATCTATCTATCTATCTATCTATCTATCTATCTATCTATCTATCTATCTGAGGGTCAATATCTATCTATCTATCTGAGGGTCAATATCTATCTATCTATCTATCTATCTATCTATCTATCTATCTATCTATCTATCTATCTATCTATCTAATCTATTTGATAGACTGAATGGTTTTATAATCTCTAAACTTTGAACTTTGAAAACTACTACTTATAATTACATCAAACTAGAAACCGTAAATCTTCAAACTTTTACAACTACATCAAACTTTATGCTAGGCTTTCTCAAGCCAACCTAAAGTTTGTACTCAAACTTTTTAATCTAGTTATTATTATTATTCTGAGACTAAATTTCTAAATGTAACTCCTCCTAGAGCTTTTAAGCTACATGCACCAAACTCGGCACAGACCTTCAGACTAATCCCGAATAGTGTGCTATATCTTTTCTAACTGATCGGACTTACGGTTTTCCTAAAAATGACGATCAAAACTCGGAAAAACTCCCATTGATTAACATTGCGGAATGTTCAGAAATTTAAATCCCAACTGACGTTTTCACACACACAGACGAAAAAGGGCCTGTCAGCCCTGCGTCTCTCCCTCTCTCTCTCCCTCAGAGGATTTCTTTTATCAAGCAGCCAATAAGTAATGACCTAAAATCTTCATAGCCACAGTATAGTAGCTTCCAGGTTGACTTGATTCACTCAGTATGGAAAGGAGGCTTGATAAGTATCACCCTGGTAACTGCATAGCAACCAGACAGGGTTACCCTAGCAACCAAATAACAAATCACATATTTCTGCACCAGAAAATCATACAGACATCCTGTTTCACTTATTTCACTCAGGATGGAAAGTAGCCTTGATATGTATCACTCTGGTAACTGCCTAGCAACCAGATGGGGTTACCCTAGCAACCAAGTAACAAATCACATATCTCTGCACCAGAAAATCATACAGACTTCCTGTTTCACTTATTTCACTCAGGATGGAAAGTAGCCTTGATATGTATCACTCTGGTAACTGCCTAGCAACCAGATGGGGTTACCCTAGCAACCAAGTAACAAATCACATATCTCTGCACCAGAAAATCGTAGTGACTTCCTGTTTCACTTATTTCACTCAAGATGGAAAGTAGCCTTGATATGTATCACTCTGGTAACTGCCTAGCAACCAGATGTGATTACCCTAGCAACCAAGTAACAAATCACATATCTCTGCAACAGAAAATCAGAGAGACTTCCGGGTTGACTTATTTCACTCAGGATGGAAAGTAGCCTTGATATGTATCACTCTGGTAACTGCCTAGCAACCAGATGCGGTTACCCTAGCAACCAAGTAACAAATCACATATCTTTGAACCAGAACATCGTAGAGACTTAGGGGTTAACATATTTCACACAGGATTGCAAGGAGCCTTATGAGTATCACCTTGGTAACTGCCTAGCAACCAGATGGGGTTACCCTAGCAACCAACTAACAAATCACATATCTCTGCACCAGAAAATCGTAGAGACATCCTGTTTCACTTATTTCACTCAGGATGGAAAGTAGCCTTGATATGTATCACTCTGGTAACTGCCTAGCAACCAGATGTGATTACCCTAGCAACCAACTAACAAATCACATATCTCTGCACCAGAAAATCGTAGAGACATCCTGTTTCACTTATTTCACTCAGGATGGAAAGTAGCCTTGATATGTATCACTCTGGTAACTGCCTAGCAACCAGATGTGATTACCCTAGCAACCAAGTAACAAATCACATATCTCTGCAACAGAAAATCAGAGAGACTTCCGGGTTGACTTATTTCACTCAGGATGGAAAGTAGCCTTGATATATGTATCACTCTGGTAACTGCCTAGCAACCAGATGTCATTACCCTAGCAACCAAGTAACAAATCACATATCTCTGCAACAGAAAATCATAGAGACTTCCGGGTTGACTTTATTCACTCAGGAAGGAAAGTAGCCTTGATATGTATCACTCTGGTAACTGCCTAGCAACCAGACGGGGTTACCCTAGCAACCAAGTAACAAATCACATATCTCTGCACCAGAAAATCGTAGAGATTACCTGTTTCACTTATTTCACTCAGGATGGAAAGTAGCCTTGATATGTATCACTCTGGTAACTGCATAGCAACCAGACAGGGTCACCTTAGCAACCAAGTAACAAATCACATATCTTGGAACCAGAACATCATAGAGACTTAGGGGTTGACATATTTCACACAGGATTGCAAGGAGCCTTATGAGTATCACTTTGGTAACTGCCTAGCAACCAGATGTGTTTACCCTAGCAACCAAGTAACAAATCACATATCTCTGCACCAGAAAATCATAGAGACTTCCTGTTTCACTTATTTCACTCAGGATGGAAAGTAGCCTTTATGTATCCCTCTGGTAACTGCCTAGCAACCAGAGGCGGTTACCCTAGCAACCAAGTAACAAATCACATATCTTTGAACCAGAACATCGTAGAGACTTAGGGGTTAACATATTTCACACAGGATTGCAAGGAGCCTTATGAGTATCACCTTGGTAACTGCCTAGCAACCAGATGGGGTTACCCTAGCAACCAACTAACAAATCACATATCTCTGCACCAGAAAATCGTAGAGACTTCCTGTTTCACTTATTTCACTCATGATGGAAAGTAGCCTTGATATGTATCACTCTGGTAACTGCCTAGCAACCAGATGTGATTACCCTAGCAACCAAGTAACAAATCACATATCTCTGCAACAGAAAATCAGAGAGATTTCCGGGTTGACTTATTTCACTCAGGATGGAAAGTAGCCTTGATATGTATCACTCTGGTAACTGCCTAGCAACCAGATGTGATTACCCTAGCAACCAAGTAACAAATCACATATCTCTGCAACAGAAAATCAGAGAGACTTCCGGGTTGACTTATTTCACTCAGGATGGAAAGTAGCCTTGATATGTATCACTCTGGTAACTGCCTAGCAACCAGATGTGATTACCCTAGCAACCAATAAACAAATCACATATCTCTGCACAAGAAAATCACAGAGACTTCCGGGTTGACTTATTTCACTCAGGATGGCAAGGAGCATTGTTGGCTTTCCCCTTGGTAACTTCCTAGCGACCAGAAGGGTTTACCCTAGCAACCAAGTAACAAATCACATATCTCTGTACTAGAAAATCGTAGAGACTTCCGGGTTGACTTATTTTACTCAGGATGGCAAGTAGCGTTAGTGGCTGTCACCTTAGTAACTGCATATCAACCAGATGGGTTTCCCTAGCAACCATGGAACAACACCTATATCTCTGCACCAGAACATCCTACTGTCATGGGGATGGCCTCTTTCAACTTTGGGCAGTAGGTGGGACATTGTGGTAAGAAATTTTGCCACGGCAAGCACCACTCACATTTTCTTCAGGAAATGTACCTATCTAGTTAGTGGTGCTTGCAAAGCAACACTATTGTAATCTCACATACTTATTTTTCTTCTTCTTCTTCTTCTTCTTCTTCCGTACAAAACTTCGGCACCTAACTCGTCCCGCACCTTTTGGCGTAGACCCATGAATGAGGTGTCAAATCGTGCGGCTCATTGAGGAGAGGTGTGCTATGACTTTTATAAGCGATCGGGGGTACGGTGTTTGCCCCAGGGGCAAAAAATTGGGCAATAAAATCCCATTGACTTAACATTGAGCCAAACTTTGACGAGTTATAGCTCAGAGCGAGGATTTCACAGAGACATGTGATTTACCACATTTGAAGAGGCTGACAGGCTCTCTGAGAACATACCTCACAATGGGGTAAAAGTTTTACCCCTGGGGGGCAGTAGCTGCCCAAAGTTGCCCCAATGTAAGTCAATGGAATTTTTGAAAAATTTTTTGGTCGCAGACCCACAAATAAGGCGTCAAATCGTGCGGATTATTTGGGAATGGTGTGCTTTGACTTCTATAAGTGATCGGGGGTACGGTATTTGCCCCAGGGGCAAAAAATTGTGCAAAACATCCCATTGACTTAACATTGAGCCAAATTTGACAAGTCATAGCTCAGAGCATGGATTTCACAGACACGTGTGATTTGCCACATTTGAAGAGGCTGACAGGCTCTGTGAGAACATACCTCACAATGGGGTAAAAGTTGCACCCCTTGGGGGCAGGAGCTGCCCAAATTTGCCCCAATGTTAAGTCTATGGTACATTTTGTATTGAACATAACTCTGGATCACAGTGTCTTAGAGACAAAGGGGCGGGCTCATTTTACTCAGACGACCAATCAGTCTCTCAGGATCATTGTGAAGCTATCAAGCCACGCCCTAGCAACCATTTACAGCACCTTAGCAACAAGTCCCATAGACTTCCATTGAAAGAGATCAAAGGGATTTCTCCAGACTGAATTATCATAGAAACACGAGGGTGGTCTCGTTTGACTTGGGGCAGTAAAACAGCCAATCATGAATCCCCTCAACACTTCCTAGCCCCTCCCTAGCAACCATTTTCAAGCACCTTAGCAACCAAAATACAAAGAGAGATATCTTCCATTCTTAATGTCACAGAGGCATGGGAGTTGGTTTATATCATTCATACTGACAAGCAGCCTTTGGAGATTCATCATTGGCAGCTGCCAAGCCACTCCCTAGCAACAATTTAGAGCACCCTAGCAACCACATTTATTGATTTCAATTACAGTAAGATATCTTCAGATCAGAATGTCCTAGAGACATGATAGTTGCTTTGTTTTAATTGGGTGAGTAATCAGTCTTCAGCTTTCATCATGTGAACTACTTAGCCACGCCCTAGCAACCATTTAACGCACCCTAGCAACAAAGAACCATTGACATCCATTCAAAATCACTAAGATGTGTATCTTAGGATCAGAATGACGTAGAGACTTCCGGGTTGACTTATTTCACTCAGGATGGCAAGGAGCATTGTTCCCTGTCACCATGATAACTGCCTAGCAACCAGATGGGGTTACCCTAGCAACCAAGAAACAAATCAAATATCTCTGCACAAGAAAATCACAGAGACTTCCGGGTTGACTTATTTCACTCAGGATGGCAAGGAGCATTGTTGGCTGTCACCTTGGTAACTGCCTAGCAACCAGATGGGGTTACCCTAGTAACCAAGTAACAAATCACATATCTTTCAACCAGAACATCGTAGAGACATAGGGGTTGAAATATTTCTCAAAGGATTGCAAGGGGCCTTATGAGTATCACGTAGGTAACTGCCTAGCAACCAGATGGGGTTACCCTAGCAACCAAGAAACAAATCACATATCTCTGCACAAGAAAATCACAGAGACTTCCGGGTTGACTTATTTTACTCAGGATGGCAAGGAGCATTGTTGCCTGTCACCTAGGTAACTGCCTAGCAACCAGATGGGCTTACCCTAGCAACCAAGAAACAAATCACATATCTCTGCACAAGAAAATCACAGAGACTTCCGGGTTGACTTATTTCACTCAGGATGGCAAGGAGCATTGTTGGCTGTCACCTTGGTAACTGCCTAGCAACCAGATGGGGTTACCCTAGCAACCAAGAAACAAATCACATATCTCTGCACAAGAAAATCACAGAGACTTCCGGGTTGACTTATTTCACTCAGGATGGAATGTAGACTTGATAAATATCACCCTGGTAACTGCCTAGCAACCAGATGGGTTTATCCTAGCAACCAAGTAACAAATCACATATCTATGTACTAGAAAATCACAGAGACTTCCGGGTTGACTTATTTCACTCAGGATGGCAAGGAGCATTATTGGCTGTCACCTTGGTAACTGCCTAGCAACCAGATGGGGTTACCCTAGCAACCAAGAAACAAATCACATATCTCTGCACAAGAAAATCACAGAGACTTCCGGGTTGACTTATTTCACTCAGGATGATAAGGTGCATTGTTGCCTGTCACCTTGGTAACTGCCTAGCAACCAGATGGGTTTCCCTAGCAACCATGGAACAACACCAATATCTCTGCACCAGAACATCCTACTGTCATGGGGGTGGCCTCTTTCAACTTTGGGCAGTAGGTGGGACATTGTGGTAAGAAATTTTGCCACGGCAAGCACCACTCACATTTTCTTCAGGAAATGTACATTCTAGTTATTATTATTATTCTTCTGAGACTAAATTTCTAAATGTAACTCCTCCTAGAGCTTTTAAGCTACATGCACCAAACTCGGCACAGACCTTCAGACTAATCCCGAATAGTGTGCTATATCTTTTCTAACTGATCGGACTTACGGTTTTCCTAAAAATGACGATCAAAACTCGGAAAAACTCCCATTGATTAACATTGCGGAATGTTCAGAAATTTAAATCCCAACTGATGTTTTCACACACACAGAACGAAAAAGGGCCTGTCAGCCCTGCGTCTCTCCCTCTCTCTCTCCCTCAGAGGATTTCTTTTATCAAGCAGCCAATAAGTAATGACCTAAAATCTTCATAGCCACAGTATAGTAGCTTCCAGGTTGACTTGATTCACTCAGTATGGAAAGGAGGCTTGATAAGTATCACCCTGGTAACTGCATAGCAACCAGATGGGGTTACCCTAGCAACCAACTAACAAATCACATATCTCTGCAACAGAAAATCAGAGAGACTTCCGGGTTGACTTATTTCACTCAGGATGGAAAGTAGCCTTGATATGTATCACTCTGGTAACTGCCTAGCAACCAGATATGATTACCCTAGCAACCAAGTAACAAATCACATATCTCTGCAACAGAAAATCATAGAGACTTCCGGGTTGACTTTATTCACTCAGGATGGAAAGTAGCCTTGATATGTATCACTCTGGTAACTGCCTAGCAACCAGACGGGGTTACCCTAGCAACCAAGTAACAAATCACATATCTCTGCACCAGAAAATCGTAGAGACTACCTGTTTCACTTATTTCACTCAGGATGGAATGTAGCCTTGATATGTATCACTCTGGTAACTGCATAGCAACCAGACAGGGTTACCTTAGCAACCAAGTAACAAATCACATATCTTTGAACTAGAACATCGTAGAGACTTAGGGGTTGACATATTTCACACAGGATTGCAAGGAGCCTTATGAGTATCACTTTGGTAACTCCCTAGCAACCAGATGTGTTTACCCTAGCAACCAAGTAACAAATCACATATCTCTGCACCAGAATATCATAGAGACTTCCTGTTTCACTTATTTCACTCAGGATGGAAAGTAGCCTTGATATGTATCCCTCTGGTAACTGCCTAGCAACCAGATGCGGTTACCCTAGCAACCAATTAACAAATCACATATCTTTGAACCAGAACATCGTAGAGACTTAGGGGTTGACATATTTCACACAGGATTGCAAGGAGCCTTATGAGTATCACCTTGGTAACTGCCTAGCAACCAGATGGGGTTACCCTAGCAACCAACTAACAAATCACATATCTCTGCACCAGAAAATCGTAGAGACTTCCTGTTTCACTTATTTCACTCAGGATGGAAAGGAGGCTTGATAAGTATCACCCTGGTAACTGCATAGCAACCAGACAGGGATACCCTAGCAACCAAGTAACAAATCACATATCTCTGCAACAGAAAATCGTAGAGACTTCCGGGTTGACATAATTCACTCAGGATGGAAAGGAGGCTTGATAAGTATCACCCTGGTAACTGCATAGCAACCAGATGGGGTTACCCTAGCAACCAAGTAACAAATAATATATCTCTTCACCAGAAAATCGTAGAGACTTCCTGTTTGTCTTATTTCACTCAGGATAGCAAGGAGTCTTGAAAAGTATCACTCTGGTAACTGCCTAGCAACGACAAGGGCTTACCCTAGCAACCAAGTAACAAATCACATAACTCTGCACCAGAAAATCGTAGAGACTTCCTGTTTCACTTATTTTACTCAAGATGGAAAGTAGCCTTGATATATATCACTCTGGTAACTGCCTATCAACCAGATATGGTTACCCTAGCAACCAAGTAACAAATCACATATCTATGCAACAGAAAATCATAGAGACTTCCGGGTTGACTTTTTCACTCAGAATGAAAAGGAGGCTTGATAAGGATCACCCTGGAAACTGCCTAGCAACCAGATTGGGTTACCCTAGCAACCAAGTAAAAAATGATATATCTGTCTGTCTATCTATCTATCTATCTATCTATCTATCTATCTATCTATCTATTTATCTTTCTGAGGGTCAATATCTATCTATCTATCTATCTATCTATCTGAGGGTCAATTTCTATCTATCTATCTATCTAACTATCTGCGGGTCAATAACTATCTATCTATCTATCTGTGGGTCATACTCTATCTATCTATATCTCAGGGTCAATGACTATCTATCTATCTATATATCTGACGGTCAATATCTATCTATCTATCTAAGGGTCAATGACTATCTATCTATCTATCTATCTATCTATCTATCTATCTATCTATCTGAGGGTCAATATCTATCTATCTATCTGAGGATCAATATCTATCTATCTATCTATCTATCTATCTATCTATCTATCTATCTATCTATCTATCTATCTATCTATCTATCTATCTATCTATCTGATGGTCAATAACTATCTATCTATCGATCTATCTATCAATCTATCTATCTGATGGTCAATATCTATCTATCTATCTATCTATCTATCTATCTATCTATCTATCTATCTATCTATCTATCTATCTATCTGTGGGTCAGACTCTATCTATCTATCTATCTATCTATCTATCTATCTATCTATCTATCTATCTATCTGAGGGTCAATATCTATCTATCTATCTATCTATCTATCTATCTATCTATCTATCTATCTGTGGGTCATACTCTATCTATCTATCTATCTATCTATCTATCTATCTATCTATCTATCTATCTATCTATCTATCTATCTAATCTATTTGATAGACTGAATGGTTTTATAATCTCTAAACTTTGAACTTTGAAAACTACTACTTATAATTACATCAAACTAGAAACCGTAAATCTTCAAACTTTTACAACTACTTCAAACTTTATGCTAGGCTTTCTCAAGCCAACCTAAAGTTTGTACTCAAACTTTTTAATCTAGTTATTAGTGGTGCTTGCAAAGCAACACTATTGTAATCTCACATACTTATTAGTGGTGCTTGCAAAGCAACACTATTGTAATCTCACATACTTATTTTTCTTCTTCTTCTTCTTCTTCTTCTTCCGTACAAAACTTCGGCACCTAACTCGTCCCGCACCTTTTGGCGTAGACCCATGAATGAGGTGTCAAATCGTGCGGCTCATTGAGGAGAGGTGTGCTATGACTTTTATAAGCGATCGGGGGTACGGTGTTTGCCCCAGGGGCAAAAAACTGGGCAAAAAATCCCATTGACTTAACATTGAGCCGAACTTTGACGAGTCATAGCTCAGAGCTAGGATTTCGCAGAGACGTGTGATTTATGAGATTTGAAGAGGCTGACAGACTCTGTGAGAACATACCTCACAATGGGGTAAAACTTTTACCCCTGGGGGGCAGGAGCTGCCCAAAGTTGCCCCAATGTAAGTCAATGGAATTTTTTGCAAAATTTTTTGGTCACAGACCCACGAATGAGGCGTCAAATCGTGCGGATTATTTGGGAATGGTGTGCTATGACTTTTATAAGCGATCGGGGGTATGGTATTTGCCCCAGGGGCAAAAAATTGGGCAAAAAATCCCATTGACTTTACATTGCTCCGAACTTTGACGAGTCATAGCTCAGAGCGAGGATATCACACAGACGTGTGATTTACCACATTTGAAGAGGCTGACAGGCTCTGTGAGAACATACCTCACAATAGGGTAAAAGTTGCACCCCTTGGGGGCAGGAGCTGCCCAAATTTGCCCCAATGTTAAGTCTATGGTAAATTGTGTATTGAACATAACTCTGGATCACAGTGTCTTAGAGACAAGGGGGCGGGCTCATTTTACTCAGACGACCAATCAGTCTCTCAGGATCATTGTGAAGCTATCAAGCCACGCCCTAGCAACCATTTACAGTACCTTAGCAACAAGTCCCATAGACTTCCATTGAAAGAGATCAAAGGGATTTCTCCGGACTGAATTATCATAGAAACACGAGGGTGGTCTCATTTGACTTGGGGCAGTAAAACAGCCAATCATGAATCCCCTCAACACTTTCTAGCCCCTCCCTATCAACCATTTTCGAGCACCTTAGCAACCAAAATCCAAAGAGAGATATCTTCCGTTCTGAATGTCACAGAAGCATGGGAGTTGGTTTATATCATTCATACTGACAAGCAGCCTTTGGAGATTCATCATTGGCAGCTGCCAAGCCACTCCCTAGCAACAATTTAGAGCACCTTAGCAACCACATTTATTGATTTCAATTACAGTAAGATATCTTCAGATCAGAATGTCCTAGAGACATGATAGTTGCTTTGTTTTCATTGGGTGAGTAACCAGTCTTCAGCTTTCATCATATGAACTACTTAGCCATGCCCTAGCAACCATTTAAAGCACCCTAGCAACAAAACACCATTGACATCCATTCAAAATCACTAAGATGTGTATCTTAGGATCAGAATGTCGTAGAGACTTCCGGGTTGACTTATTTCACTCAGGATGGAAAGTAGACTTGATAAATATCACCCTGGTAACTGCCTAGCAACCAGATGGGTTTACCATAGCAACCAAGTAACAAATCTCATATCTTTGCACTACAAAATCGTAGAGACTTCCGAGTTGACTTATTTCACTCAAGATGGCAAGGAGCATTGTTGGATGTTACTTTGGTAACTGCCTAGCAACCAAATGGGGTTACCCTAGCAACCATGAAACAAATCACATATCTCTGCACAAGAAAATCACAGAGACTTCCGGGTTGAATTATTTCACTCAGGATGGCAAGGAGCATTGTTGGCTGTCACCTTGGTAACTGCCTAGCAACCAGATGGGGTTACCCTAGCAACCAAGAAACAAATCACATATCTCTGCACAAGAAAATCACAGAGACTTCCAGTTTGACTTATTTCACTCAGGATGGCAAGGAGCATTGTTGCCTGCGACCTTGGTAACTGCCTAGCAACCAGATGGGGTTACCCTAGCAACCAAGAAACAAATCACATATCTCTGCACAAGAAAATCACAGAGACTTCCGGGTTGACTTATTTCACTCAGGATGGCAAGGAGCATTGTTGGCTGTCACCTTGGTAACTGCCTAGCAACCAGATGGGGTTACCCTAGCAACCAAGTAACTAATCATATATCTCTGAACCAGAAAATTGTAGTGATTCCGTGTTGACTTATTTCATTTAGGATGGCAAGGAGCATTGTTGTCTTGCCCCTTGGTAACTGCCTAGCAACCAGAAGGGGTTACCCTAGCAACCAAGAAACAAATCACATATCTCTGCACAAGAAAATCACAGAGACTTCCGGGTTGACTTATTTCATTCAGGATGGCAAGGAGCATTGTTGCCTGTCACCTTGGTAACTGCCTAGCAATCAGATGGGGTTACCCTAGCAACCAAGAAACAAATCACATATCTCTGCACAAGAAAATCACAGAGACTTCCGGGTTGACTTATTTCATTCAGGATGGCAAGGAGCATTGTTGCCTGTCACCTTGGTAACTGCCTAGCAATCAGATGGGGTTACCCTAGCAACCAAGAAACAAATCACATATCTCTGCACAAGAAAATCACAGAGACTTCCGGGTTGACTTATTTCACTCAGGATGGCAAGGAGCATTGTTGGCTGTCACCTTGGTAACTGCCTAGCAACCAGATGGGGTTACCCTAGCAACCAAGTAACTAATCATATATCTCTGAACCAGAAAATTGTAGTGATTCCGTGTTGACTTATTTCATTTAGGATGGCAAGGAGCATTGTTGTCTTGCCCCTTGGTAACTGCCTAGCAACCAGAAGGGGTTACCCTAGCAACCAAGAAACAAATCACATATCTCTGCACAAGAAAATCACAGAGACTTCCGGGTTGACTTATTTTACTCAGGATGGCAAGGAGCATTGTTGCCTGTCACCTTGGTAACTGCCTAGCAACCAGATGGGGTTACCCTAGCAACCAAGAAACAAATCACATATCTCTGCACAAGAAAATCACAGAGACTTCCGGATTGACTTATTTCACTCAGGATGGCAAGGAGCATTGTTGGCTTGCCCCTTGGTAACTTCCTAGCAACCAGAAGGGTTTACCCTAGCAACCAAGTAACAAATCACATATCTCTGTACTAGAAAATCGTAGAGACTTCCGGGTTGACTTATTTTACTCAGGATGGCAAGTAGCGTTAGTGGCTGTCACCTTAGTAACTGCATATCAACCAGATGGGTTTCCCTAGCAACCATGGAACAACACCTATATCTCTGCACCAGAACATCCTACTGTCATGGGGATGGCCTCTTTCAACTTTGGGCAGTAGGTGGGACATTGTGGTAAGAAATTTTGCCACGGCAAGCACCACTCACATTTTCTTCAGGAAATGTACCTATCTAGTTTTTCTTCTTCTTCTTCTTCTTCTTCTTCCGTACAAAACTTCGGCACCTAACTCGTCCCGCACCTTTTGGCGTAGACCCATGAATGAGGTGTCAAATCGTGCGGCTCATTGAGGAGAGGTGTGCTATGACTTTTATAAGCGATCGGGGGTACGGTGTTTGCCCCAGGGGCAAAAAAATGGGCAAAAAATCCCATTGACTTAACATTGAGCCGAACTTTGACGAGTCATAGCTCAGAGCGAGGATTTCGCAGAGACGTGTGATTTATGAGATTTGAAGAGGCTGACAGGCTTTGTGAGAACATACCTCACAATGGGGTAAAACTTTTACCCCTGGGGGGCAGGAGCTGCCCAAAGTTGCCCCAATGTAAGTCAATGGAATTTTTTGCAAAATTTTTTGGTCACAGACCCACGAATGAGGCATCAAATCGTGCAGATTATTTGGGAATGGTGTGCTATGACTTTTATAAGCGATCGGGGGTATGGTATTTGCCCCAGGGGCAAAAAATTGGGCAAAAAATCCCATTGACTTAACATTGCGCCGAAATTTGACGAGTCATAGCTCAGAGCGAGGATATCACACAGACGTGTGATTTACCACATTTGAAGAGGCTGACAGGCTCTGTGAGAACATACCTCACAATGGGGTAAAAGTTGCACCCCTTGGGGGCAGGAGCTGCCCAAATTTGCCCCAATGTTAAGTCAATGGTAAATTGTGTATTGAACATAACTCTGGATCACAGTGTCTTAGAGACAAGGGGGCGGGCTCATTTTACTCAGACGACCAATCAGTCTCTCAAGATCATTATGAAGCTATCAAGCCACGCCCTAGCAACCATTTACAGTACCTTAGCAACAAGTCCCATAGACTTCCATTGAAAGAGATCAAAGGGATTTCTCCGGACTGAATTATCATAGAAACACGAGGGTGGTCTCATTTGACTTGGGGCAGTAAAACAGCCAATCATGAATCCCCTCAACACTTCCTAGCCTCTCCCTAGCAACCATTTTCGAGCACCTTAGCAACCAAAATCCAAAGAGAGATATCTTCCATTCTGAATGTCACAGAAGCATGGGAGTTCGTTTATATCATTCATACTGACAAGCAGCCTTTGGTGATTCATCATTGCCAGCTGCCAAGCCACTCCCTAGCAACAATTTAGAGCACCCTAGCAACCACATTTATTGATTTCAATTACAGTAAGATATCTTCAGATCAGAATGTCCTAGAGACATGATAGTTGCTTTGTTTTCATTGGGTGATTAACCAGTCTTCAGCTTTCATCAAATGAACTACTTAGCCATGCCCTAGCAACCATTTAAAGCACCCTAGCAACAAAACACCATTGACATCCATTCAAAATCACTAAGATGTGTATCTTAGGATCAGAATGTCGTAGAGACTTCCGGGTTGACTTATTTCACTCAGGATGGAAAGTAGACTTGATAAATATCACCCTGGTAACTGCCTAGCAACCAGATGGGTTTACCATAGCAACCAAGTAACAAATCTCATATCTTTGCACTACAAAATCGTAGAGACTTCCGAGTTGACTTATTTCACTCAAGATGGCAAGGAGCATTGTTGGATGTTACTTTGGTAACTGCCTAGCAACCAGATGGGGTTACCCTAGCAACCAAGAAACAAATCACATATCTCTGCACAAGAAAATCACAGAGACTTCCGGGTTGAATTATTTCACTCAGGATGGCAAGGAGCATTGTTGGCTGTCACCTTGGTAACTGCCTAGCAACCAGATGGGGTTACCCTAGCAACCAAGAAACAAATCACATATCTCTGCACGAGAAAATCACAGAGACTTCCGGGTTGAATTATTTCACTCAGGATGGCAAGGAGCATTGTTGGCTGTCACCTTGGTAACTGCCTAGCAACCAGATGGGGTTACCCTAGCAACCAAGAAACAAATCACATATCTCTGCACAAGAAAATCACAGAGACTTCCAGGTTGACTTATTTCACTCAGGATGGCAAGGAGCATTGTTGCCTGCCACCTTGGTAACTGCCTAGCAACCAGATGGGGTTACCCTAGCAACCAAGAAACAAATCACATATCTCTGCACAAGAAAATCACAGAGACTTCCGGGTTGACTTATTTCACTCAGGATGGCAAGGAGCATTGTTGGCTGTCACCTTGGTAACTGCCTAGCAACCAGATGGGGTTACCCTAGCAACCAAGTAACTAATCATATATCTCTGAACCAGAAAATTGTAGTGATTCCGTGTTGACTTATTTCATTTAGGATGGCAAGGAGCATTGTTGTCTTGCCCCTTGGTAACTGCCTAGCAACCAGATGGGGTTACCCTAGCAACCAAGAAACAAATCACATATCTCTGCACAAGAAAATCACAGAGACTTCCGGGTTGACTTATTTCATTCAGGATGGCAAGGAGCATTGTTGCCTGTCACCTTGGTAACTGCCTAGCAATCAGATGGGGTTACCCTAGCAACCAATAAACAAATCACATATCTCTGCACAAGAAAATCACAGAGACTTCCGGGTTGACTTATTTCACTCAGGATGGCAAGGAGCATTGTTGGCTTGCCCCTTGGTAACTTCCTAGCAACCAGAAGGGTTTACCCTAGCAACCAAGTAACAAATCACATATCTCTGTACTAGAAAATCGTAGAGACTTCCGGGTTGACTTATTTTACTCAGGATGGCAAGTAGCGTTAGTGGCTGTAACCTTAGTAACTGCATATCAACCAGATGGGTTTCCCTAGCAACCATGGAACAACACCTATATCTCTGCACCAGAACATCCTACTGTCATGGGGATGGCCCCTTTCAACTTTGGGCAGTAGGTGGGACATTGTGGTAAGAAATTTTGCCACGGCAAGCACCACTCACATTTTCTTCAGGAAATGTACCTATCTTATTAGTGGTGCTTGCAAAGCAACACTATTGTAATCTCACATACTTATTTTTCTTCTTCTTCTTCTTCTTCTTCTTCTTCCGTACAAAACTTCGGCACCTAACTCGTCCCGCACCTTTTGGCGTAGACCCATGAATGAGGTGTCAAATCGTGCGGCTCATTGAGGAGAGGTGTGCTATGACTTTTCTAAGCGATCGGGTGTACGATGTTCGAACAGCGGACGAAAAAGAGGCCAAAAAAGTCCCATTGACTTTACATTGCGGAATGTTCAGAAATTTAAATCCCAACTGACATTTTCACACACACAGACAAAAAAGGGCCTGTCAGCCCTGCGTCTCTCGCTCTCTCTCCCTCAGAGGATTTCTTTTATCAAGCAGCCAATAAAAATCTTCATAGCCACACCCTAAAACATGCTAAAAATGTGCTAGCATCATGCTAACATATGCTGGCATCACCTAGCGAAGTGCTAAAACATGCTATAAACGTGTTAGCAACATGCTAACACATGCTGGCATCGCCTAGCGAAGTGATAAAACATGCTAAAAACGTGCTAGCATCATGCTAACACATGCTGGCATCACCTAGCGAAGTGCTAAAAAATGTTAAAACATGCTAGCATTATGCTAATGCATGCTGGCATTGCTTAGGGGATTGCTAAAACATATTAAAAACATGCTAGCATCATGCTAACACATGTTTGCATCGCCTAGTGAAGTGGTAAAACATGCTAAAATGTGTTAGCATCATGCTAACACATGCTGGCATCGCCTAGCGAAGTGCTAAAACATGTTAAAACGTGCTAGCATTATGCTAATTCATATTAGCATTGCTTAGGGGATTGCTAAAACATGCTAAAAACGTGCTAACAACATGCTAACACATGCTAGTAGTGCCTATCAAAATGTTAAAACATGCTAAAAATGTGCTAGCATCATGCTAACACATGCTGGCATTGCCTAGCAAAGTGCTAAAACATGTTAAAATGTGCTAGCATTATGCTAATGCAGGTTAGCATTGCTTAGGGGATTGCTAAAATATGTTGAAAACGTGCTAACATCATGCTAATACATGTTAGCATCGCTTAGCGAAGTGCTAAAATATGTTAAAACATGCTAGCATTATGCTAATGCATGTTAGCATTGCTTAGGGGATTGCTAAAACATGTTAAAATGTGCTGGCATCATGCTAACACATGTTAGCATTGCCAAACAAAGTGCTAAAACATGCTAAAACGTGCTAGTATCATTCTAACACATGATAGCTTCACCTAGTGAAGTGCTAAAACATTCTAAAATGTGCTACCATCATGAAAAACACATGTTAGCAACATTCTATGACCTTTATTTTAGTGCTTAGAAACAAGTTAGGAAATGCTATTTGACGAGTTTTGCCACGGCAAGCACCACTCACATTTTCTTCAGGAAATGTACATTCTAGTTAGTGGTGCTTGCAAAGCAACACTATTGTAATCTCACATACTTATTTTTCTTCTTCTTCTTCTTCTTCTTCTTCTTCCGTACAAAACTTCGGCACCTAACTCGTCCCGCACCTTTTGGCGTAGACCCATGAATGAGGTGTCAAATCGTGCGGCTCATTGAGGAGAGGTGTGCTATGACTTTTATAAGCGATCGGGGGTACGGTGTTTGCCCCAGGGGCAAAAAATTGGGCAAAAAATCCCATTGACTTAACATTGCGCCGAACTTTGACGAGTCATAGCTCAAAGCGAGGATTTCGCAGAGACATGTGATTAACCACATTTGAAGAGGCTGACAGGCTCTGTGAGAACATACCTCACAATGGGGTAAAAGTTGCACCCCTGGGGGGCAGGAGCTGCCCAAAGTTGCCCCAATGTAAGTCAATGGAATTTTTTTCAAAATTTTTTGGTCGAAAACCCACAAATGAGGCGTCAAATCGTGCGGATTATTTGGGAATGGTGTCCTATGACTTTTATAATCGATCGGGGGTACGGTGATTGCCCCAGGGGCAAAAAATTGGGCAAAAAATCCCATTGACTTAACATTGCGCCGAACTTTGACGAGTCATAGCTCAGATCGAGGATTTCACAGAGACGTGTGATTAACCAGATTTGAAGAGGCTGACAGGCTCTGTGAGAACATACCTCACAATGGGGTAAAAGTTGCACCCCTGGGGGGCATGAGCTGCCCAAAGTTGCCCCAATGTTAAGTCTATGGTAGATTTTGTATTGAACATAACTCTGGATCACAGTGTCTTAGAGACAAGGGGGCGGGCTCATTTTACTCAGATGACCAGTCAGTCTCTCAGGATCATTGTGAAGCTATCAAGCCACGCCCTAGCAACCATTTAGAGCACCTTAGCAACAACTCCCATAGACTTCCATTGAAAGAGATCAAAGGGATATCTCCGGACTGAATTATCATAGAAACACGAGGGTGGTCTCGTTTGACTTGGGGCAGTAAAACAGCCAATCATGAATCCCCTCAACACTTCCTAGCCCCTCCCTAGCAACCATTTTCGAGCACCTTAGCAACCAAAATCCAAAGAGAGATATCTTCCATTCTGAATGTCACAGAGGCATGGGAGTTGGTTTGTATCATTCATACTGACAAGCAGCCATGGGATATTCATCATTGGCAGCTGCCAAGCCACTCCCTAGCAACAATTTGGAGCACCCTAGCAACCACATTTATTGATTTCAATTGAAGTAAGATATCTTCAGATCAGAATGTCCTAGAGACATGATAGTTGCTTTGTTTTAATTGGGTGAGTAATCAGTCTTCATCTTTCATCATGTGAACTACTTAGCCACGCCCTAGCAACCATTTAAAGCACCCTAGCAACAAAACACCATTGACATCCATTCAATATCACTAAGATGTGTATCTTAGGATCAGAATGTCGTAGAGACTTCCGGGTTGACTTATTTCACTCAGGATGGAAAGTAGACTTGATAAATATCACCCTGGTAACTGCCTAGCAACCAAATGGGGTTACCCTAGCAACCAATAAACAAATCACATATCTCTGCACAAGAAAATCACAGAGACTTCCGGGTTGACTTATTTCACTCAGGATGGCACGGAGCATTGTTTGCTGTCACCTTGGTAACTGCCTAGCAACCAGATGGGGTTACCCTAGCAACCAAGAAATAAATCACATATCTCTGCACAAGAAAATCACAGAGACTTCCGGGTTGACTTATTTCACTCAGGATGGCAAGGAGCATTGTTGCCTGTCACCTTGGTAACTGCCTAGCAACCAGATGGGGTTACGCTAGCAACCAAGAAACAAATCACACATCTCTGCACAAGAAAATCACAGAGACTACCGGGTTGACTTATTTCACTCAGGATGGCAAGGAGCATTGTTGGCTGTCACCTTGGTAACTGCCTAGCAACCAGATGGGGTTACCCTAGCAACCAATTAACAAATCACGTATCTCTGAACCAGAAAATCGTAGAGATTCCAGGTTGACTTATTTCAGTCAGGATGGCAAGGAGCATTCTTGGCTGTCACCTTGGTAACTGCCTAGCAACCAGATGGGGTTACCCTAGCAACCAAGAAACAAATCACATATCTCTGTACTAGAAAATCACAGAGACTTCCGGGTTGACTTATTTCAGTCAGGATGGCAAGGAGCATTGTTGCCTGTCACCTTGGTAACTGCCTAGTAACCAGATGGGGTTACCCTAGCAACCAATAAACAAATCACATATCGCTGCACAAGAAAATCACAGAGACTTCCGGGTTGACTTATTTCACTCAGGAGAGCAAGGAGCATTGTTGGCTGTCACCTTGGTAACTGCCTAGCAACCAGATGGGGTTACCCTAGCAACCAAGAAACAAATCACATATCTCTGTACTACAAAATCGTAGAGACTTCCGGATTGACCTATTTTACTCAGGATGGTAAGTAGCATTGGTGGCTGTCACCTTAGTAACTGCATATCAACCAGATGGGTTTCCCTAGCAACCATGGAACAACACCAATATCTCTGCACCAGAACATCCTACTGTCATGGGGGTGGCCTCTTTCAACTTTGGGCAGTAGGTGGGACATTGTGGTAAGAAATTTTGCCACGGCAAGCACCACTCACATTTTCTTCAGGAAATGTACATTCTAGTTAGTGGTGCTTGCAAAGCAACACTATTGTAATCTCACATACTTATTTTTCTTCTTCTTCTTCTTCTTCTTCTTCCGTACAAAACTTCGGCACCTAACTCGTCCCGCACCTTTTGGCGTAGACCCATGAATGAGGTGTCAAATCATGCGGCTCATTGAGGAGAGGTGTGCTATGACTTTTATAAGCGATCGGGGGTACGGTGTTTGCCCCAGGGGCAAAAAACTGGGCAAAAAATCCCATTGACTTAACATTGAGCCGAACTTTGACGAGTCATAGCTCAGAGCGAGGATTTCGCAGAGACGTGTGATTTACGAGATTTGAAGAGGCTGACAGGCTCTGTGAGAACATACCTCACAATGGGGTAAAACTTTTACCCCTGGGGGGCAGGAGCTGCCCAAAGTTGCCCCAATGTAAGTCAATGGAATTTTTTGCAAAATTTTTTGGTCACAGACCCACGAATGAGGCGTCAAATCGTGCGGATTATTTGGGAATGGTGTTCTATGACTTTTATAAGCGATCGGGGGTATGGTATTTGCCCCAGGGGCAAAAAATTGGGCAAAAAATCCCATTGACTTAACATTGCGCCGAACTTTGACGAGTCATAGCTCAGAGCGAGGATATCACACAGACGTGTGATTTACCACATTTGAAGAGGCTGACAGGCTCTGTGAGAACATACCTCACAATGGGGTAAAAGTTGCACCCCTTGGGGGCAGGACCTGCCCAAATTTGCCACAATGTTAAGTCTATGGTAAATTGTGTATTGAACATAACTCTGGATCACAGTGTCTTAGAGACAAGGGGGCGGGCTCATTTTACTCAGACGACCAATCAGTCTCTCAGGATCATTGTGAAGCTATCAAGCCACGCCCTAGCAACCATTTACAGTACCTTAGCAACAAGTCCCATAGACTTCCATTGAAAGAGATCAAAGGGATTTCTCCGGACTGAATTATCATAGAAACACGAGGGTGGTCTCATTTGACTTGGGGCAGTAAAACAGCCAATCATGAATCCCCTCAAAACTTCCTAGCCCCTCCCTAGCAACCATTTTCGAGCACCTTAGCAACCAAAATCCAAAGAGAGATATCTTCCATTCTGAATGTCACAGAAGCATGGGAGTTGGTTTATATCATTCATACTGACAAGCAGCCTTTGGTGATTCATCATTGGCAGCTGCCAAGCCACTCCCTAGCAACAATTTAGAGCACCCTAGCAACCACATTTATTGATTTCAATTACAGTAAGATATCTTCAGATCAGAATGTCCTAGAGACATGATAGTTGCTTTGTTTTCATTGGGTGAGTAACCAGTCTTCAGCTTTCATCATATGAACTACTTAGCCATGCCCTAGCAACCATTTAAAGTACCCTAGCAACAAAACACCATTGACATCCATTCAAAATCACTAAGATGTGTATCTTAGGATCAGAATGTCATAGAGACTTCCGAGTTGACTTATTTCACTCAGGATGGAAAGTAGACTTGATAAATATCACCCTGGTAACTGCCTAGCAACCAGATGGGTTTACCATAGCAACCAAGTAACAAATCTCATATCTTTGCACTACAAAATCGTAGAGACTTCCGAGTTGACTTATTTCACTCAAGATGGCAAGGAGCATTGTTGGATGTTACTTTGGTAACTGCCTAGCAACCAAATGGGGTTACCCTAGCAACCAAGAAACAAATCACATATCTCTGCACACGAAAATCACAGAGACTTCCGGGGTGACTTATTTCACTCAGGATGGCAAGGAGCATTGTTGGCTGTCACCTTGGTAACTGCCTAGCAACCAGATGGGGTTACCCTAGCAACCAAGTAACTAATCATATATCTCTGAACCAGAAAATTGTAGTGATTCCGTGTTGACTTATTTCATTTAGGATGGCAAGGAGCATTGTTGTCTTGCCCCTTGGTAACTGCCTAGCAACCAGATGGGGTTACCCTAGCAACCAAGAAACAAATCACATATCTCTGCACAAGAAAATCACAGAGACTTCCGGGTTGACTTATTTCACTCAGGATGTCAAGGAGCATTGTTGCCTGTCACCTTGGTAACTGCCTAGCAACCAGATGGGGTTACCCTAGCAACCAAGAAACAAATCACATATCTCTGCACAAGAAAATCACAGAGACTTCCGGGTTGACTTATTTCACTCAGGATGGCAAGGAGCATTGTTGGCTTTCCCCTTGGTAACTTCCTAGCGACCAGAAGGGTTTACCCTAGCAACCAAGTAACAAATCACATATCTCTGTACTAGAAAATCGTAGAGACTTCCGGGTTGACTTATTTTACTCAGGATGGCAAGTAGCGTTAGTGGCTGTCACCTTAGTAACTGCATATCAACCAGATGGGTTTCCCTAGCAACCATGGAACAACACCTATATCTCTGCACCAGAACATCCTACTGTCATGGGGATGGCCTCTTTCAACTTTGGGCAGTAGGTGGGACATTGTGGTAAGAAATTTTGCCACGGCAAGCACCACTCACATTTTCTTCAGGAAATGTACCTATCTAGTTTTTCTTCTTCTTCTTCTTCTTCTTCCGTACAAAACTTCGGCGCGTAACTCGTCCCGCACCTTTTGGCGTAGACCCATGAATGAGGTGTCAAATCGTGCGGCTCATTGAGGAGAGGTGTGCTATGACTTTTATAAGCGATCGGGGGTACGGTGTTTGCCCCAGGGGCAAAAAATTGGGCAAAAAATCCCATTGACTTAACATTGAGCTGAACTTTGACGAGTCATAGCTCAGAGCGAGGATTTCGCAGAGACGTGTGATTTACCACATTTGAAGAGGCTGACAGGCTCTGTGAGAACATACCTCACAATGGGGTAAAACTTTTACCCCTGGGGGGCAGGAGCTGCCCAAAGTTGCCCCAATGTAAGTCAATGGAATTTTTGGCAAAATTTTTTGGTCACAGACCCACGAATGAGGCATCAAATCGTGCGGATTATTTGGGAATGGTGTGCTATGACTTTTATAAGTGATCGGGGGTACGGTATTTGCCCCAGGGGCAAAAAATTGGGCAAAAAATCCCATTGACTTAACATTGCGCCGAACTTTGACGAGTCATAGCTCAGAGCAAGGATTTCACAGAGACGTGTGATTTACCACATTTGAAGAGGCTTACAGGCTCTGTGAGAACATACCTCACAATGGGGTAAAAGTTGCACCCCTTGGGGGCAGGAGCTGCCCAAATTTGCCCCAATGTTAAGTCTATGGTAGATTTTGTATTGAACATAACTCTGGATCACAGTGTCTTAGAGACAAGGGGGCAGGCTCATTTTACTCAGACGACCAATCAGTCTCTCAGGATCATTGTGAAGCTATCAAGCCACGCCCTAGCAACCATTTACAGTACCTTAGCAACAAGTCCCATAGACTTCAATTGAAAGAGATCAAAGGGATTTTTCTGGACTGAATTACCATAGAAACACAAGGGTGCTCTCGTTTGACTTGGGCCAGTAAAACAGCCAATCATGAATCCCCTCAACACTTCCTAGCCCCTCCCTAGCAACCATTTTCGAGCACCTTAGCAACCAATATCCAAAGAGAGATATCTTCCATTCTGAATGTCACAGAGGCATGGGAGTTGGTTTATATCATTCATACTGACAAGCAGCCTTTGGAGATTCATCATTGGCAGCTGCCAAGCCACTCCCTAGCAACAATTTAGAGCACCCTAGCAACCACATTTATTGATTTCAATTACAGTAAGATATCTTCAGATCAGAATGTCCTAGAGACATGATAGTTGCTTTGTTTTAATTGGGTGAGTAATCAGTCTTCAGCTTTCATCATGTGAACTACTTAGCCACGCCCTAGCAACCATTTAAAGCACCCTAGCAACAAAGAACCATTGACATCCATTCAAAATCACTAAGATGTGTATCTTGGGATCAGAATGACGTAGAGACTTCCGGGTTGACTTATTTCACTCAGGATGGCAAGGAGCATTGTTCCCTGTCACCTTGATAACTGCCTAGCAACCAGATGGGGTTACCCTAGCAACCAAGTAACAAATCAAATATCTTTGAACCAGAACATCGTAGAGACATAGGGTTTGAAATATTTCTCACAGGATTGCAAGGGGCCTTATGAGTATCACGTAGGTAACTGCCTAGCAACCAGATGGGGTTACCCTAGCAACCAAGAAAGAAATCGCATATCTCTGCACAAGAAAATCACAGAGACTTCTGGGTTGACTTATTTCACTCAGGATGGCAAGGAGCATTGTTGGCTGTCACCTTGGTAACTGCCTAGCAACCAAATGGGGTTACCCTAGCAACCAAGAAACAAATCATATATCTCTGCACAAGAAAATCACAGAGACTTGCAGGTTGACTTATTTCACTCAGGATGGCAAGGAACATTGTTGGCTGTCACCTTGGTAACTGCCTAGCGACCAGATGGGGTTACACTAGCAACCAAGAAACAAATCACATATCTCTGTACTAGAAAATCACAGAGACTTCTGGGTTGACTTATTTCACTCAGGATGGCAAGGAGCATTGTTGGCTGTCACCTTGGTAACTGCCTAGCAACCAGATGGGGTTACCCTAGCAACCAAGAAACAAATCACATATCTCTGCACAAGAAAATCACAGAGATTTCCGGGTTGACTTATTTCACTCAGGATGGCAAGGAGCATTGTTGGCTTGCCCCTTGTTAACTGCCTAGCAACCAGATGGGGTTACCCTAGCAACCAAGTAACAAATCACATATCTCTCTACTAGAAAATCGTAGAGACTTCCGGGTTGACTTATTTTACTCAGGATGGCAAGTAGCATTGGTGGCTGTCACCTTAGTAACTGCATATCAACCAGATGGGTTTTCCTAGCAACCATGGAACAACACCAATATCTTTGCACCAGAACATCCTACTGTCATGGGGGTGGCCTCTTTCAACTTTGGGCAGTAGGTGGGACATTATGGTAAGAAATTTTGCCACGGCAAGCACCACTCACATTTTCTTCAGGAAATGTACATTCTAGTTATTATTATTATTCTGAGACTAAATTTCTAAATGTAACTCCTCCTAGAGCTTTTAAGCTACATGCACCAAACTCGGCACAGACCTTCAGACTAATCCCGAATAGTGTGCTATATCTTTTCTAACTGATCGGACTTACGGTTTTCCTAAAAATGACGATCAAAACTCGGAAAAACTCCCATTGATTAACATTGTGGAATGTTCAGAAATTTAAATCCCAACTGACGTTTTCACACACACACAGACGAAAAAGGGCCTGTCAGCCCTGCGTCTCTCCTTCTCTCTCTCCCTCAGAGGATTTCTTTTATCAAGCAGCCAATAAGTAATGACCTAAAATCTTCATAGCCACAGTATAGTAGCTTCCAGGTTGACTTGATTCACTCAGTATGGAAAGGAGGCTTGATAAGTATCACCCTGGTAACTGCATAGCAACCAGACAGGGTTACCCTAGCAACCAAATAACAAATCACATATTTCTGCACCAGAAAATCATACAGACATCCTGTTTCACTTATTTCACTCAGGATGGAAAGTAGCCTTGATATGTATCACTCTGGTAACTGCCTAGCAACCAGATGGGGTTACCCTAGCAACCAAATATCAAATCACATATCTCTGCACCAGAAAATCATACAGACTTCCTGTTTCACTTATTTCACTCAGGATGGAAAGTAGCCTTGATATGTATCACTCTGGTAACTGCATAGCAACCAGATGGGGTTACCCTAGCAACCAAGTAACAAATCACATATTTCTGCACCAGAAAATCGTAGTGACTTCCTGTTTCACTTATTTCACTCAAGATGGAAAGTAGCCTTGATATGTATCACTCTGGTAACTGCCTAGCAACCAGATGTGATTACCCTAGCAACCAAGTAACAAATCACATATCTCTGCAACAGAAAATCAGAGAGACTTCCTGTTTGACTTATTTCACTCAGGATGGAAAGTAGCCTTGATATGTATCCCTCTGGTAACTGCCTAGCAACCAGATGCGGTTACCCTAGCAACCAAGTAACAAATCGCATATCTTTGAACCAGAACATCGTAGAGACTTAGGGGTTAACATATTTCACACAGGATTGCAAGGTGCCTTATGAGTATCACCTTGGTAACTGCCTAGCAACCAGATGGGGTTACCCTAGGAACCAACTAACAAATCACATATCTCTGCACCAGAAAATCGTGGAGACTTCCTGTTTCACTTATTTCACTCAGGATGGAAAGTAGCCTTGATATGTATCACTCTGGTAACTGCCTAGCAACCAGATGTGATTACCCTAGCAACCAAGTAACAAATCACATATCTCTGCAACAGAAAATCAGAGAGACTTCCGGTTTGACTTATTTCACTCAGGATGGAAAGTAGCCTTGATATGTATCACTCTGGTAACTGCCTAGCAACCAGATGTGATTACCCTAGCAACCAAGTAACAAATCACATATCTCTGCAACAGAAAATCATAGAGACTTCCGGGTTGACTTTATTCACTCAGGATGGAAAGTAGCCTTGATATGTATCACTCTGGTAACTGCCTAGCAACCAGACGGGGTTACCCTAGCAACCAAGTAACAAATCACATATCTCTGCACCAGAAAATCGTAGAGACTACCTGTTTCACTTATTTCACTCAGGATGGAAAGTAGCCTTGATATGTATCACTCTGGTAACTGCATAGCAACCAGACAGGGTTACCTTAGCAACCAAGTAACAAATCACATATCTTTGAACCAGAACATCGTAGAGACTTAGGGGTTGACATATTTCACACAGGATTGCAAGGAGCCTTATGAGTATCACTTTGGTAACTGCCTAGCAACCAGATGTGTTTACCCTAGCAACCAAGTAACAAATCACATATCTCTGCACCAGAAAATCATAGAGACTTCCTGTTTCACTTATTTCACTCAGGCTGGAAAGTAGCCTTGATATGTATCCCTCTGGTAACTGCCTAGCAACCAGATGCGGTTACCCTAGCAACCAAGTAACAAATCACATATCTTTGAACCAGAACATCGTAGAGACTTAGGGGTTAACATATTTCACACAGGATTGCAAGGAGCCTTATGAGTATCACCTTGGTAACTGCCTAGCAACCAGATGGGGTTACCCTAGCAACCAACTAACAAATCACATATCTCTGCACCAGAAAATCGTAGAGAATTCCGGGTTGACATAATTTATTCAGGATGGAAAGGAGGCTTGATAAGTATCACTCTGGTAACTGCCTAGCAATGACAAGGGCTTACCCTAGCAACCAAGTATCAAATCACATAACTCTGCACCAGAAAATCGTAGAGACTTCCTGTTTCACTTATTTTACTCAAGATGGAAAGTAGACTTGATATATATCACTCTGGTAACTGCCTATCAACCAGATATGGTTACCCTAGCAACCAAGTAACAAATCACATATCTATGCAACAGAAAATCATAGAGACTTCCGGGTTGACTTTATTCACTCAGAATGAATAGGAGGCTTGATAAGGATCACCCTGGAAACTGCCTAGCAACCAGATTGGGTTACCCTAGCAACCAAGTAAAAAATGATATATCTATCTGTCTATCTGTCTATCTATCTATCTATCTATCTATCTATCTATCTATCTATCTATCTATCTATCTTTCTGATGGTCAATATCTATCTATCTATCTATCTATCTATCTATCTATCTATCTATCTGAGTGTCAATATCTATCTATCTATCTATCTATCTATCTATCTATCTGAGGGTCAATATCTATCTATCTATCTATCTATCTAACTATCTGCGGGTCAATAACTATCTATCTATCTATCTATCTGTGGTTCATACTCTATCTATCTATATCTCAGGGTCAATGACTATCTATCTATCTATATATCTGACGTTCAATATCTATCTATCTATCTATCTAAGGGTCAATGACTATCAATCTATCTTTCTATCTTTCTATCTTTCTATCTTTCTATCTATCTATCTATCTGAGGGTCAATATCTATCTATCTATCTGAGGATCAATATCTATCTATCTATTTATCTATCTAATGGTCAATATCTATCTATCTATCTATCTATCTATCTGATGGTCAATAACTATCTATCTATCTATCTATCTATCTATCTATCTGATGGTCAATAACTATCTATCTATCTATCTATCTATCTATCTATCTATCTGAGGGTCAATATCTATCTATCTATCTATCTATCTATCTATCTATCTATCTATCTATGGGTCATACTCTATCTATCTATCTATCTATCTATCTGAGGGTCAATATCTATCTATCTATCTATCTATCTATCTATCTATCTATCTATCTAATCTATTTGATAGACTGAATGGTTTTATAATCTCTAAACTTTGAACTTTGAAAACTACTACTTATAATTACATCAAACTAGAAACCGTAAATCTTCAAACTTTTACAACTACTTCAAACTTTATGCTAGGCTTTCTCAAGCCAACCTAAAGTTTGTACTCAAACTTTTTAATCTAGTTATTAGTGGTGCTTGCAAAGCAACACTATTGTAATCTCACATACTTATTTTTCTTCTTCTTCTTCTTCTTCTTCTTCCGTACAAAACTTCGGCACCTAACTCGTCCCGCACCTTTTGGCGTAGACCCATGAATGAGGTGTCAAATCGTGCGGCTCATTGAGGAGAGGTGTGCTATGACTTTTATAAGCGATCGGGGGTACGGTGTTTGCCCCAGGGGCAAAAAATTGGGCAAAAAATCCCATTGACTTAACATTGCGCCGAACTTTGACGAGTCATAGCTCAAAGCGAGGATTTCGCAGAGACATGTGATTTACCACATTTGAAGAGGCTGACAGGCTCTGTGAGAACATACCTCACAATGGGGTAAAAGTTGCACCCCTGGGGGGCAGGAGCTGCCCAAAGTTGCCCCAATGTAAGTCAATGGAATTTTTTTCAAAATTTTTTGGTCGAAAACCCACAAATGAGGCGTCAAATCGTGCGGATTATTTGGGAATGGTGTCCTATGACTTTTATAATCGATCGGGGGTACGGTGATTGCCCCAGGGGCAAAAAATTGGGCAAAAAATCCCATTGACTTAACATTGCGCCGAACTTTGACGAGTCATAGCTCAGATCGAGGATTTCACAGAGACGTGTGATTAACCAGATTTGAAGAGGCTGACAGGCTCTGTGAGAACATACCTCACAATGGGGTAAAAGTTGCACCCCTGGGGGGCATGAGCTGCCCAAAGTTGCCCCAATGTTAAGTCTATGGTAGATTTTGTATTGAACATAACTCTGGATCACAGTGTCTTAGAGACAAGGGGGCGGGCTCATTTTACTCAGATGACCAGTCAGTCTCTCAGGATCATTGTGAAGCTATCAAGCCACGCCCTAGCAACCATTTAGAGCACCTTAGCAACAACTCCCATAGACTTCCATTGAAAGAGATCAAAGGGATATCTCCGGACTGAATTATCATAGAAACACGAGGGTGGTCTCGTTTGACTTGGGGCAGTAAAACAGCCAATCATGAATCCCCTCAACACTTCCTAGCCCCTCCCTAGCAACCATTTTCGAGCACCTTAGCAACCAAAATCCAAAGAGAGATATCTTCCATTCTGAATGTCACAGAGGCATGGGAGTTGGTTTGTATCATTCATACTGACAAGCAGCCATGGGATATTCATCATTGGCAGCTGCCAAGCCACTCCCTAGCAACAATTTGGAGCACCCTAGCAACCACATTTATTGATTTCAATTGAAGTAAGATATCTTCAGATCAGAATGTCCTAGAGACATGATAGTTGCTATGTTTTAATTGGGTGAGTAATCAGTCTTCATCTTTCATCATGTGAACTACTTAGCCACGCCCTAGCAACCATTTAAAGCACCCTAGCAACAAAACACCATTGACATCCATTCAATATCACTAAGATGTGTATCTTAGGATCAGAATGTCGTAGAGACTTCCGGGTTGACTTATTTCACTCAGGATGGAAAGTAGACTTGATAAATATCACCCTGGTAACTGCCTAGCAACCAAATGGGGTTACCCTAGCAACCAATAAACAAATCACATATCTCTGCACAAGAAAATCACAGAGACTTCCGGGTTGACTTATTTCACTCAGGATGGCACGGAGCATTGTTTGCTGTCACCTTGGTAACTGCCTAGCAACCAGATGGGGTTACCCTAGCAACCAAGAAATAAATCACATATCTCTGCACAAGAAAATCACAGAGACTTCCGGGTTGACTTATTTCACTCAGGATGGCAAGGAGCATTGTTGCCTGTCACCTTGGTAACTGCCTAGCAACCAGATGGGGTTACCCTAGCAACCAAGAAACAAATCACACATCTCTGCACAAGAAAATCACAGAGACTACCGGGTTGACTTATTTCACTCAGGATGGCAAGGAGCATTGTTGGCTGTCACCTTGGTAACTGCCTAGCAACCAGATGGGGTTACCCTAGCAACCAATTAACAAATCACGTATCTCTGAACCAGAAAATCGTAGAGATTCCAGGTTGACTTATTTCAGTCAGGATGGCAAGGAGCATTCTTGGCTGTCACCTTGGTAACTGCCTAGCAACCAGATGGGGTTACCCTAGCAACCAAGAAACAAATCACATATCTCTGTACTAGAAAATCACAGAGACTTCCGGGTTGACTTATTTCAGTCAGGATGGCAAGGAGCATTGTTGCCTGTCACCTTGGTAACTGCCTAGTAACCAGATGGGGTTACCCTAGCAACCAATAAACAAATCACATATCGCTGCACAAGAAAATCACAGAGACTTCCGGGTTGACTTATTTCACTCAGGAGAGCAAGGAGCATTGTTGGCTGTCACCTTGGTAACTGCCTAGCAACCAGATGGGGTTACCCTAGCAACCAAGAAACAAATCACATATCTCTGTACTACAAAATCGTAGAGACTTCCGGATTGACTTATTTTACTCAGGATGGTAAGTAGCATTGGTGGCTGTCACCTTAGTAACTGCATATCAACCAGATGGGTTTCCCTAGCAACCATGGAACAACACCAATATCTCTGCACCAGAACATCCTACTGTCATGGGGGTGGCCTCTTTCAACTTTGGGCAGTAGGTGGGACATTGTGGTAAGAAATTTTGCCACGGCAAGCACCACTCACATTTTCTTCAGGAAATGTACATTCTAGTTAGGTTGGCTTGAGAAAGCCAACTTACTGAAATCCTATTTAAACTTATTATTATTATTATTATTATTCTGAGACTAAATTTCTAAATGTAACTCCTCCTAGAGCTTTTAAGCTACATGCACCAAACTCGGCACAGACCTTCAGACTAATCCCGAATAGTGTGCTATATCTTTTCTAACTGATCGGACTTACGGTTTTCCTAAAAATGACGATCAAAACTCGGAAAAACTCCCATTGATTAACATTGCGGAATGTTCAGAAATTTAAATCCCAACTGACGTTTTCACACACACAGACAAAAAAGGGCCTGTCAGCCCTGCGTCTCTCCCTCTCTCTCTCCCTCAGAGGATTTCTTTTATCAAGCAGCCAATAAGTAATGACCTAAAATCTTCATAGCCACAGTATAGTAGCTTCCAGGTTGACTTGATTCACTCAGTATGGAAAGGAGGCTTGATAAGTATCACCCTGGTAACTGCCTAGCAACCAGACAGGGTTACCCTAGCAACCAAATAACAAATCACATATTTCTGCACCAGAAAGTCATACAGACATCCTGTTTCACTTATTTCACTCAGGATGGAAAGTAGCCTTGATATGTATCACTCTGGTAACTGCCTAGCAACCAGATGGGGTTACCCTAGCAACCAAGTAACAAATCACATATCTCTGCACCAGAAAATCATACAGACTTCCTGTTTCACTTATTTCACTCAGGATGGAAAGTAGCCTTGATATGTATCACTCTGGTAACTGCCTAGCAACCAGATGGGGTTACCCTAGCAACCAAGTAACAAATCATATATCTCTGCAACAGAAAATCAAAGAGACTTCCGGGTTGACTTATTTCACTCAGGATGGAAAGCAGCCTTGATATGTATCACTCTGGTAACTGCCTAGCAACCAGATGTGATTACCCTAGCAACCAAGTAACAAATCACATATCTCTGCAACAGAAAATCATAGAGACTTCCGGGTTGACTTAATTCACTCAGGATGGAAAGTAGCCTTGATATGTATCACTCTGGTAACTGCCTAGCAACCAGATGGGGTTACCCTAGCAACCAAGTAACAAATCACATATCTCTGCACCAGAAAATCGTAGAGACTACCTGTTTCACTTATTTCACTCAGGATGGAAAGTAGCCTTGATATGTATCACTCTGGTAACTGCATAGCAACCAGACAGGGTTACCTTAGCAACCAAGTAACAAATCACATATCTTTGAACCAGAACATCGTAGACACTTAGGGGTTGACATATTTCACACAGGATTGCAAGGAGCCTTATGAGTATCACTTTGGTAACTGCCTAGCAACCAGATGTGTTTACCCTAGCAACCAAGTAACAAATCACATATCTCTGCACCAGAAAATCATAGAGACTTCCTGTTTCACTTATTTCACTCAGGATGGAAAGTAGCCTTGATATGTATCCCTCTGGTAACTGCCTACCAACCAGATGCGATTACCCTAGCAACCAAGTAACAAATCACATATCTTTGAACCAGAACATCGTAGAGACTTAGGGGTTAACATATTTCACACAGGATTGCAAGGAGCCTTGATATGTATCACTCTGGTAACTGCCTAGCAACCAGACGGGGTTACCCTAGCAACCAAGTAACAAATCACATATATCTGCACCAGAAAATCATAGAGACTTCCTGTTTCACTTATTTCACTCAGGATGGAAAGTAGCCTTGATATGTATCACTCTGGTAACTGCCTAGCAACCAGATGTGATTACCCTAGCAACCAAGTAACAAATCACATATCTCTGCAACAGAAAATCAGAGAGACTTCCGGGTTGACTTATTTCACTCAGGATGGAAAGTAGCCTTGATATGTATCACTCTGGTAACCGCCTAGCAACCAGATGTGATTACCCTAGCAACCAAGTAACAAATCACATATCTCTGCATCAGAAAATCATAGAGACTTCCGGGTTGACTTGATTCACTCAGGATGGAAAGTAGCCTTGATATGTATCACTCTGGTAACTGCCTAGCAACCAGACGGGGTTACCCTAGCAACCAAGTAACAAATCACATATATCTGCACCAGTATATCGTAGAGACTACCTGTTTCACTTATTTCACTCAGGATGGAAAGTAGCCTTGATATGTATCACTCTGGTAACTGCATAGCAACCAGACAGGGTTACCTTAGCAACCAAGTAACAAATCACATATCTTTGAACCAGAACATCGTAGAGACTTAGGGGTTGACATATTTCACACAGGATTGCAAGGAGCCTTATGAGTATCACTTTGGTAACTGCCTAGTAACCAGATGTGTTTACCCTAGCAACCAAGTAACAAGTCACATATCTCTGCACCAGAAAATCATAGAGACATCCTGTTTCACTTATTTCACTCAAGATGGAAAGTAGCCTTGATATATATCACTCTGGTAACTGCCTATCAACCAGATATGGTTACCCTAGCAACCAAGTAACAAATCACATATCTATGCAACAGAAAATCATAGAGACTTCCGGGTTGACTTTATTCACTCAGGATGGAAAGTAGCCTTGATATGTATCACTCTGGTAACTGCCTAGCAACCAGATGGGGTTACCCTAGCAACCAAGTAACAAATCACATATCTCTGCACCAGAAAATCGTAGTGACTTCCTGTTTCACTTATTTCACTCAGGATGGAAAGTAGCCTTGATATGTATCACTCTGGTAACTGCCTAGCAACCAGATGTGATTACCCTAGCAACCAAGTAACAAATCACATATCTCTGCAACAGAAAATCAGAGAGACTTCCGGGTTGACTTATTTCACACAGGATGGAAAGTAGCCTTGATATGTATCACTCTGGTAACTGCCTAGCAACCATATGTGATTACCCTAGCAACCAAGTAACAAATCACATATCTCTGCAATAGAAATTCATAGAGACTTCCAGGTTGACTTTATTCACTCAGGATGGAAAGTAGCCTTGATATGTATCACTCTGGTAACTGCCTAGCAACCAGACGGCGTTACCCTAGCAACCAAGTAACAAATCACATATCTTTGAACCAGAACATCGTAGAGACTTAGGGGTTGACATATTTCACACAGGATTGCAAGGAGCCTTATGAGTATCACTTTGGTAACTGCCTAGCAACCAGATGTGTTTACCCTAGCAACCAAGTAACAAATCACATATCTCTGCACCAGAAAATCATACAGACTTCCTGTTTCACTTATTTCACTCAGGATGGAAAGTAGCCTTGATATGTATCACTCTGGTAACTGCCTAGCAACCAGATGTGATTACCCTAGCAACCAAGTAACAAATCACATATCTCTGCAACAGAAAATCAGAGAGACTTCCGGGTTGACTTGATTCACTCAGGATGGAAAGTAGCCTTGATATGTATCACTCTGGTAACTGCCTAGCAACCAGACGGGGTTACCCTAGCAACCAAGTAACAAATCACATATATCTGCACCAGTATATCGTAGAGACTACCTGTTTCACTTATTTCACTCAGGATGGAAAGTAGCCTTGATATGTATCACTCTGGTAACTGCATAGCAACCAGACAGGGTTACCTTAGCAACCAAGTAACAAATCACATATCTTTGAACCAGAACATCGTAGAGACTTAGGGGTTGACATATTTCACACAGGATTGCAAGGAGCCTTATGAGTATCACTTTGGTAACTGCCTAGTAACCAGATGTGTTTACCCTAGCAACCAAGTAACAAGTCACATATCTCTGCACCAGAAAATCATAGAGACATCCTGTTTCACTTATTTCACTCAAGATGGAAAGTAGCCTTGATATATATCACTCTGGTAACTGCCTATCAACCAGATATGGTTACCCTAGCAACCAAGTAACAAATCACATATCTATGCAACAGAAAATCATAGAGACTTCCGGGTTGACTTTATTCACTCAGGATGGAAAGTAGCCTTGATATGTATCACTCTGGTAACTGCCTAGCAACCAGATGGGGTTACCCTAGCAACCAAGTAACAAATCACATATCTCTGCACCAGAAAATCGTAGTGACTTCCTGTTTCACTTATTTCACTCAGGATGGAAAGTAGCCTTGATATGTATCACTCTGGTAACTGCCTAGCAACCAGATGTGATTACCCTAGCAACCAAGTAACAAATCACATATCTCTGCAACAGAAAATCAGAGAGACTTCCGGGTTGACTTATTTCACACAGGATGGAAAGTAGCCTTGATATGTATCACTCTGGTAACTGCCTAGCAACCATATGTGATTACCCTAGCAACCAAGTAACAAATCACATATCTCTGCAATAGAAATTCATAGAGACTTCCAGGTTGACTTTATTCACTCAGGATGGAAAGTAGCCTTGATATGTATCACTCTGGTAACTGCCTAGCAACCAGACGGCGTTACCCTAGCAACCAAGTAACAAATCACATATCTTTGAACCAGAACATCGTAGAGACTTAGGGGTTGACATATTTCACACAGGATTGCAAGGAGCCTTATGAGTATCACTTTGGTAACTGCCTAGCAACCAGATGTGTTTACCCTAGCAACCAAGTAACAAATCACATATCTCTGCACCAGAAAATCATACAGACTTCCTGTTTCACTTATTTCACTCAGGATGGAAAGTAGCCTTGATATGTATCACTCTGGTAACTGCCTAGCAACCAGATGTGATTACCCTAGCAACCAAGTAACAAATCACATATCTCTGCAACAGAAAATCAGAGAGACTTCCGGGTTGACTTATTTCACTCAGGATGGAAAGTAGCCTTGATATGTATCACTCTGGTAACTGCCTAGCAACCAGATGTGATTACCCTAGCAACCAAGTAACAAATCACATATCTCTGCAACAGAAAATCATAGAGACTTCAGGGTTGACTTTATTCACTCAGGATGGAAAGTAGCCTTGATATGTATCACTCTGGTAACTGCCTAGCAACCAGACGGGGTTACCCTAGCAACCAAATAACAAATCACATATCTCTGCACCAGAAAATCATAGAGACTACCTGTTTCACTTAATTCACTCAGGATGGAAAGTAGCCTTGATATGTATCACTCTGGTAACTGCCTAGCAACCAGATGCGGTTACCCTAGCAACCAAGTAACAAATCACATATCTTTGAACCAGAACATCGTAGAGACTTAGGGGTTGACATATTTCACACAGGATTGCAAGAAGCCTTATGAGTATCACTTTGGTAACTGCCTAGCAACCAGATGTGTTTACCCTAGCAACCAAGTAACAAATCACATCTCTGCACCAGAAAATCATAGAGACTTCCTGTTTCACTTATTTAACTCAGGATGGAAAGTAGCCTTGATATGTATCCCTCTGGTAACTGCCTAGCAACCAGATGTGGTTACCCTAGCAACCAAGTAACAAATCACATATCTTTGTACCAGAACATCGTAGAGACTTAGGGGTTGACATATTTCACACAAGATTGCAAGGAGCCTTATGAGTATCACCTTGGTAACTGCCTAGCAACCAGATGGGGTTACCCTAGCAACCAACTAACAAATCACATATCTCTGCACCAGAAAATCGTAGAGACTTCCGGGTTGACATAATTCACTCAGGATGGAAAGGAGGCTTGATAAGTATCACCCTGGTAACTGCATAGCAACCAGATGGGGTTACCCTAGCAACCAAGTAACAAATAATATATCTCTTCACCAGAACATCGTAGAGACTTCCTGTTTGACTTATTTCACTCAGGATAGCAAGGAGTCTTGAAAAGTATCACTCTAGTAACTGCCTAGCAACGACAAGGGCTTACCCTAGCAACCAAGTAACAAATCACATAACTCTGCACCAGAAAATCGTAAAGACTTCCTGTTTCACTTATTTTACTCAAGATGGAAAGTAGCCTTGATATATATCACTCTGGTAACTGCCTATCAACCAGATATGGTTACCCTAGCAACCAAGTAACAAATCACATATCTATGCAACAGAAAATCATAGAGACTTCCGGGTTGACTTTATTCACTCAGAATGAAAAGGAGGCTTGATAAGGATCACCCTGGAAACTGCCTAGCAACCAGATTGGGTTACCCTAGCAACCAAGTAAAAAATGATATATCTATCTATCTATCTATCTATTTATCTTTCTGAGGGTCAATATCTATCTATCTATCTATCTATCTGAGTGTCAATATCTATATCTATCTATCTAACTATCTGAGGGTCAATAACTATCTATCTATCTATCTGTGGGACATACTCTATCTATCTATATCTCAGGGTCAATGACTATCTATCTATCTATATATCTGACAGTCAATATCTATCTATCTATCTATCTAAGGGTCAATGACTATCTATCTATCTATCTATCTGAGGGTCAATATCTATCTATCTATCTATCTATCTATCTATCTGATGGTCAATATCTATCTATCTATCTATATGTGGGTCATACTCTATCTATCTATATCTCAGGGTCAATGACTATCTATCTATCTATGTATCTGACAGTCAATATCTATCTATCTATCTATCTAAGGGTCAATGACTATCTATCTATCTATCTATCTATCTGAGGGTCAATATCTATCTATCTATCTATCTATCTATCTATCTATCTATCTATCTGATGGTCAATATCTATCTATCTATCTATATGTGGGTCATACTCTATCTATCTATCTATCTATCTATGGGTCAATATCTATCTATCTATCTATCTATCTATCTATCTATCTATCTATCTATCTATCTGATGGTCAATATCTATCTATCTATCTATCTATCTATCTATCTATCTATCTATCTTTCTGAGGGTCAATATCTATCTATCTATCGATCTATCTATCTGATGGTCAATATCTATCTATCTATCTATCTTTCTGAGGGTCAATATCTATCTATCTAATGGTCAATGACTATCTATCTATCTATCTATCTAACTATCTGCGGGTCAATAACTATCTATCTATCTATCTGTGGGTCATACTCTATCTATCTATATCTCAGGGTCAATGACTATCTGTCTATCTATATATCTGACGGTCAATATCTATCTATCTATCTAAGAGTCAATGACTATCTATCTATCTATCTATCTATCTATCTGAGGGTCAATATCTATCTATCTATCTATCTAACTATCTGCGGGTCAATAACTATCTATCTATCTATCTATCTGTGGTTCATACTCTATCTATCTATATCTCAGGGTCAATGACTATCTATCTATCTATATATCTGACGTTCAATATCTATCTATCTATCTATCTAAGGGTCAATGACTATCAATCTATCTTTCTATCTATCTATCTATCTATCTATCTGAGGGTCAATATCTATCTATCTATCTGAGGATCAATATCTATCTATCTATCTATCTATCTGATGGTCAATAACTATCTATCTATCTATCTGATGGTCAATAACTATCTATCTATCTATCTATCTATCTATCTATCTGAGGGTCAATATCTATCTATCTATCTATCTATCTATGGGTCATACTCTATCTATCTATCTATCTATCTATCTGAGGGTCAATATCTATCTATCTAATCTATTTGATAGACTGAATGGTTTTATAATCTCTAAACTTTGAACTTTGAAAACTACTACTTATAATTACATCAAACTAGAAACCGTAAATCTTCAAACTTTTACAACTACTTCAAACTTTATGCTAGGCTTTCTCAAGCCAACCTAAAGTTTGTACTCAAACTTTTTAATCTAGTTAGGTTGGCTTGAGAAAGCCAACTTACTGAAATCCTATTTAAACTTATTATTAGGTTGGCTTGAGAAAGCCAACTTACTGAAATCCTATTTAAACTTATTATTATTATTATTATTATTCTGAGACTAAATTTCTAAATCTAACTCCTCCTAGAGCTTTTAAGCTACATGCACCAAACTCGGCACAGACCTTCAGACTAATCCCGAATAGTGTGCTATATCTTTTCTAACTGATCGGACTTACGGTTTTCCTAAAAATGACGATCAAAACTCGGAAAAACTCCCATTGACTTAACATTGCGGAATGTTCAGAAATTTAAATCCCAACTGACGTTTTCACACACACAGACAAAAAAGGGCCTGTCAGCCCTGCGTCTCTCCCTCTCTCTCTCCCACAGAGGATTTCTTTTATCAAGCAGCCAATAAGTAATGACCTAAAATCTTCATAGCCACAGTATAGTAGCTTCCAGGTTGACTTGATTCACTCAGTATGGAAAGGAGGCTTGATAAGTATCACCCTGGTAACTGCATAGCAACCAGACAGGGTTACCCTAGCAACCAAATAGCAAATCACATATCTCTGCACCAGAAAATCATACAGACTTCCTGTTTCACTTATTTCACTCAAGATGGAAAGTAGCCTTGATATGTATCACTCTGGTAACTGCCTAGCAACCAGATGTGATTACCCTAGCAACCAAGTAACAAATCACATATCTCTGCAACAGAAAATCAGAGAGACTTCCGGGTTGACTTTATTCACTCAGGATGGAAAGTAGCCTTGATATGTATCACTCTGGTAACTGCCTAGCAACCAGACGGGGTTACCCTAGCAACCAAGTAACAAATCACATATCTCTGCAACAGAAAATCATAGAGACTTCCGGGTTGACTTTATTCACTCAGGATGGAAAGTAGCCTTGATATGTATCACTCTGGTAACTGCCTAGCAACCAGACGGGGTTACCCTAGCAACCAAGTAACAAATCACATATCTCTGCACCAGAAAATCGTAGAGACTACCTGTTTCACTTATTTCACTCAGGATGGAAAGTAGCCTTGATATGTATCACTCTGGTAACTGCATAGCAACCAGACAGGGTTACCTTAGCAACCAAGTAACAAATCACATATCTTTGAACCAGAACATCGTAGAGACTTAGGGGTTGACATATTTCACACAGGATTGCAAGGAGCCTTATGAGTATCACTTTGGTAACTCCCTAGCAACCAGATGTGTTTACCCTAGCAACCAAGTAACAAATCACATATCTCTGCACCAGAAAATCATAGAGACTTCCTGTTTCACTTATTTCACTCAGGATGGAAAGTAGCCTTGATATGTATCCCTCTGGTAACTGCCTAGCAACCAGATGCGGTTACCCTAGCAACCAAGTAACAAATCACATATCTTTGAACCAGAACATCGTAGAGACTTAGGGGTTGACATATTTCACACAGGATTGCAAGGAGCCTTATGAGTATCACCTTGGTAACTGCCTAGCAACCAGATGGGGTTACCCTAGCAACCAACTAACAAATCACATATATCTGCAGCAGAAAATCGTAGAGACTTCATGTTTCACTTATTTCACTCAGGATGGAAAGGAGGCTTGATAAGTATCACCCTGGTAACTGCATAGCAACCAGACAGGGATACCCTAGCAACCAAGTAACAAATCACATATCTCTGCAACAGAAAATCGTAGAGACTTCCGGGTTGACATAATTCACTCAGGATGGAAAGGAGGCTTGATAAGTATCACCCTGGTAACTGCATAGCAACCAGATGGGGTTACCCTAGCAACCAAGTAACAAATAATATATCTCTTCACCAGAAAATCGTAGAGACTTCCTGTTTGAATTATTTCACTCAGGATAGCAAGGAGTCTTGAAAAGTATCACTCTGGTAACTGCCTAGCAACGACAAGTGCTTACCCTAGCAACCAAGTAACTAATCACATAACTCTGCACCAGAAAATCGTAGAGACTTCCTGTTTCACTTATTTTACTCAAGATGGAAAGTAGCCTTGATATATATCACTCTGGTAACTGCCTATCAACCAGATATGGTTACCCTAGCAACCAAGTAACAAATCACGTATCTATGCAACAGAAAATCATAGAGACTTCCGGGTTGACTTTATTCACTCAGGATGGAAAGTAGCCTTGATATGTATCACTCTGGTAACTGCCTAGCAACCAGACGGGGTTACCCTAGCAACCAAGTAACAAATCACATATCTCTGCAACAGAAAATCATAGAGACTTCCGGGTTGACTTTATTCACTCAGGATGGAAAGTAGCCTTGATATGTATCACTCTGGTAACTGCCTAGCAACCAGACGGGGTTACCCTAGCAACCAAGTAACAAATCACATATCTCTGCACCAGAAAATCGTAGAGACTACCTGTTTCACTTATTTCACTCAGGATGGAAAGTAGCCTTGATATGTATCACTCTGGTAACTGCATAGCAACCAGACAGGGTTACCTTAGCAACCAAGTAACAAATCACATATCTTTGAACCAGAACATCGTAGAGACTTAGGGGTTGACATATTTCACACAGGATTGCAAGGAGCCTTATGAGTATCACTTTGGTAACTCCCTAGCAACCAGATGTGTTTACCCTAGCAACCAAGTAACAAATCACATATCTCTGCACCAGAAAATCATAGAGACTTCCTGTTTCACTTATTTCACTCAGGATGGAAAGTAGCCTTGATATGTATCCCTCTGGTAACTGCCTAGCAACCAGATGCGGTTACCCTAGCAACCAAGTAACAAATCACATATCTTTGAACCAGAACATCGTAGAGACTTAGGGGTTGACATATTTCACACAGGATTGCAAGGAGCCTTATGAGTATCACCTTGGTAACTGTCTAGCAACCAGATGGGGTTACCCTAGCAACCAACTAACAAATCACATATATCTGCAGCAGAAAATCGTAGAGACTTCATGTTTCACTTATTTCACTCAGGATGGAAAGGAGGCTTGATAAGTATCACCCTGGTAACTGCATAGCAACCAGACAGGGATACCCTAGCAACCAAGTAACAAATCACATATCTCTGCAACAGAAAATCGTAGAGACTTCCGGGTTGACATAATTCACTCAGGATGGAAAGGAGGCTTGATAAGTATCACCCTGGTAACTGCATAGCAACCAGATGGGGTTACCCTAGCAACCAAGTAACAAATAATATATCTCTTCACCAGAAAATCGTAGAGACTTCCTGTTTGAATTATTTCACTCAGGATAGCAAGGAGTCTTGAAAAGTATCACTCTGGTAACTGCCTAGCAACGACAAGTGCTTACCCTAGCAACCAAGTAACAAATCACATAACTCTGCACCAGAAAATCGTAGAGACTTCCTGTTTCACTTATTTTACTCAAGATGTAAAGTAGCCTTGATATATATCACTCTGGTAACTGCCTATCAACCAGATATGGTTACCCTAGCAACCAAGTAACAAATCACGTATCTATGCAACAGAAAATCATAGAGACTTCCGGGTTGACTTTATTCACTCAGAATGAAAAGGAGGCTTGATAAGGATCACCCTGGAAAATGCCTAGCAACCAGATTGGGTTACCCTAGCACCCAAGTAAAAAATGATATATCTATCTGTCTAGCTATCTATCTATCTATCTATATATCTATTTATCTTTCTGAGGGTCAATATCTATCTATCTATCTATCTATCTGAGGGTCAATATCTATCTATCTATCTATCTATCTAACTATCTGTGGGTCAATAACTATCTATCTATCTATCTGTGGGTCATACTCTATCTATCTATATCTCAGGGTCAATGACTATCTATCTATCTATATATCTGACGGTCAATATCTATCTATCTATCTATCTATCTGTGGGTCAGACTCTATCTATCTATCTATCTATCTATCTGAGGGTCAATATCTATCTATCTATCTATCTGTGGGTCATACTCTATCTATCTATCTATCTATCTATCTATCTATCTGAGGGTCAATATCTATCTATCTATCTATCTATCTAATCTATTTGATAGACTGAATGGTTTTATAATCTCTAAACTTTGAACTTTGAAAACTACTACTTATAATTACATCAAACTAGAAACCGTAAATCTTCAAACTTTTACAACTACTTCAAACTTTATGCTAGGCTTTCTCAAGCCAACCTAAAGTTTGTACTCAAACTTTTCAATCTAGTTATTATTATTATTATTCTGAGACTAAATTTCTAAATGTAACTCCTCCTAGAGCTTTTAAGCTACATGCACCAAACTCGGCACAGACCTTCAGACTAATCCCGAATAGTGTGCTATATCTTTTCTAACTGATCGGACTTACGGTTTTCCTAAAAATGACGATCAAAACTCGGAAAAACTCCCATTGATTAACATTGCGGAATGTTCAGAAATTTAAATCCCAACTGACGTTTTCACACACACAGACGAAAAAGGGCCTGTCAGCCCTGCGTCTCTCCTTCTCTCTCTCCCTCAGAGGATTTCTTTTATCAAGCAGCCAATAAGTAATGACCTAAAATCTTCATAGCCACAGTATAGTAGCTTCCAGGTTGACTTGATTCACTCAGTATGGAAAGGAGGCTTGATAAGTATCACCCTGGTAACTGCATAGCAACCAGACAGGGTTACCCTAGCAATCAAATAACAAATCACATATTTCTGCACCAGAAAATCATACAGACATCCTGTTTCACTTATTTCACTCAGGATGGAAAGTAGCCTTGATATGTATCACTCTGGTAACTGCCTAGCAACCAGATGGGGTTACCCTAGCAACCAAGTAACAAATCACATATCTCTGCACCAGAAAATCATACAGACTTCCTGTTTCACTTATTTCACTCAGGATGGAAAGTAGCCTTGATATGTATCACTCTGGTAACTGCCTAGCAACCAGATGGGGATACCCTAGCAACCAAGTAACAAATCACATATTTCTGCACCAGAAAATCGTAGTGACTTCCTGTTTCACTTATTTCACTCAAGATGGAAAGTAGCCTTGATATTTATCACTCTGGTAACTGCCTAGCAACCAGATGTGATTACCCTAGCAACCAAGTAACAAATCACATATCTCTGCAACAGAAAATCAGAGAGACTTCCGGGTTGACTTATTTCACTCAGGATGGAAAGTAGCCTTGATATGTATCACTCTGGTAACTGCCTAGCAACCAGATGTGATTACCCTAGCAACCAAGTAACAAATCACATATCTCTGCAACAGAAAATCAAAGAGACTTCCGGGTTGACTTATTTCACTCAGGATGGAAAGCAGCCTTGATATGTATCACTCTGGTAACTGCCTAGCAACCAGATGTGATTACCCTAGCAACCAAGTAACAAATCACATATCTCTGCAACAGAAAATCATAGAGACTTCCGGGTTGACTTTATTCACTCAGGATGGAAAGTAGCCTTGATATGTATCACTCTGGTAACTGCCTAGCAACCAGACGGGGTTACCCTAGCAACCAAGTAACAAATCACATATCTCTGCACCAGAAAATCGTAGAGACTACCTGTTTCACTTATTTCACTCAGGATGGAAAGTAGCCTTGATATGTATCACTCTGGTAACTGCATAGCAACCAGACAGGGTTACCTTAGCAACCAAGTAACAAATCACATATCTTTGAACCAGAACATCGTAGAGACTTAGGGGTTGACATATTTCACACAGGATTGCAAGGAGCCTTATGAGTATCACTTTGGTAACTGCCTAGCAACCAGATGTGTTTACCCTAGCAACCAAGTAACAAATCACATATCTCTGCACCAGAAAATCATAGAGACTTCCTGTTTCACTTATTTCACTCAGGATGGAAAGTAGCCTTGATATGTATCCCTCTGGTAACTGCCTAGCAACCAGATGCGGTTACCCTAGCAACCAAGTAACAAATCGCATATCTTTGAACCAGAACATCGTAGAGACTTAGGGGTTAACATATTTCACACAGGATTGCAAGGTGCCTTATGAGTATCACCTTGGTAACTGCCTAGCAACCAGATGGGTTTACCCTAGGAACCAACTAACAAATCACATATCTCTGCACCAGAAAATCGTGGAGACTTCCTGTTTCACTTATTTCACTCAGGATGGAAAGTAGCCTTGATATGTATCACTCTGGTAACTGCCTAGCAACCAGATGTGATTACCCTAGCAACCAAGTAACAAATCACATATCTCTGCAACAGAAAATCAGAGAGACTTCCGGGTTGACTTATTTCAATCAGGATGGAAAGTAGCCTTGATATGTATCACTCTGGTAACTGTCTAGCAACCATATGTGATTACCCTAGCAACCAAGTAACAAATCACATATCTCTGCAACAGAAAATCATAGAGACTTCCGGGTTGACTTTATTCACTCAGGATGGAAAGTAGCCTTGATATGTATCACTCTGGTAACTGCCTAGCAACCAGACGGGGTTACCCTAGCAACCAAGTAACAAATCACATATCTCTGCACCAGAAAATCGTAGAGACTACCTGTTTCACTTATTTCACTCAGGATGGAAAGTAGCCTTGATATGTATCACTCTGGTAACTGCATAGCAACCAGACAGGGTTACCTTAGCAACCAAGTAACAAATCACATATCTTTGAACCAGAACATCGTAGAGACTTAGGGGTTGACATATTTCACACAGGATTGCAAGGAGCCTTATGAGTATCACTTTGGTAACTGCCTAGCAACCAGATGTGTTTACCCTAGCAACCAAGTAACAAATCACATATCTCTGCACCAGAAAATCATAGAGACTTCCTGTTTCACTTATTTCACTCAGGATGGAAAGTAGCCTTGATATGTATCCATCTGGTAACTGCCTAGCAACCAGATGCGGTTACCCTAGCAACCAAGTTACAAATCACATATCTTTGAACCAGAACATCGTAGAGACTTAGGGGTTAACATATTTCACCCAGGATTGCAAGGAGCCTTATGAGTATCACCTTGGTAACTGCCTAGCAACCAGATGGGGTTACCCTAGCAACCAACTAACAAATCACATATCTCTGCACCAGAAAATCGTAGAGACTTCCTGTTTCACTTATTTCACTCAGGATGGAAAGTAGCCTTGATATGTATCACTCTGGTAACTGCCTAGCAACCAGATGTGATTACCCTAGCAACCAAGTAACAAATCACATATCTCTGCAACAGAAAATCAGAGAGACTTCCGGGTTGACTTATTTCACTCAGGATGGAAAGTAGCCTTGATATGTATCACTCTGGTAACTGCCTAGCAACCAGATGTGATTACCCTAGCAACCAAGTAACAAATCACATATCTCTGCAACAGAAAATCATAGAGACTTCCGGGTTGACTTTATTCACTCAGGATGGAAAGTAGCCTTGATATGTATCACTCTGGTAACTGCCTAGCAACCAGATGTGTTTACCCTAGCAACCAAGTAACAAGTCACATATCTCTGCACCAGGAAATCATAGAGAGTTCCTGTTTCACTTATTTCACTCAGGATGGAAAGTAGCCTTGATATGTATCCCTCTGGTAACTGCCTAGCAACCAGATGCGGTTACCCTAGCAACCAAGTAACAAATAACATATCTTTGAACCAGAACATCGTAGAGACTTAGGGGTTGACATATTTCACACAGGATTGCAAGGAGCCTTATGAGTATCACCTTAGTAACTGCCTAGCAACCAGATGGGGTTACCCTAGCAACCAACTAACAAATCACATATCTCTGCACCAGAAAATCGTAGAGAATTCCGGGTTGACATAATTTATTCAGGATGGAAAGGAGGCTTGATAAGTATCACTCTGGTAACTGCCTAGCAATGACAAGGGCTTACCCTAGCAACCAAGTAACAAATCACATAACTCTGCACCAGAAAATCGTAGAGACTTCCTGTTTCACTTATTTTACTCAAGATGGAAAGTGGACTTGATATATATCACTCTGGTAACTGCCTATCAACCAGATATGGTTTCCCTAGCAACCAAGTAACAAATCACATAACTCTGCAACAGAAAATCGTAGAGACTTCCGGGTTGACTTTATTCACTCAGAATGAAAAGGAGGCTTGATAAGGATCACCCTGGAAACTGCCTAGCAACCAGATTGGGTTACCCTAGCAACCAAGTAAAAATGATATATCTATCTGTCTATCTGTCTATCTATCTATCTATCTATCTTTCTGATGGTCAGTATCTATCTATCTATCTATCTATCTATCTATCTATCTATCTATCTATCTATCTATCTATCTATCTGAGGGTCAATATCTATCTATCTATCTATCTAACTATCTGCGGGTCAATAACTATCTATCTATCTATCTGTGGGTCATACTCTATCTATCTATATCTCAGGGTCAATGACTATCTGTCTATCTATATATCTGACGGTCAATATCTATCTATCTATCTAAGAGTCAATGACTATCTATCTATCTATCTATCTATCTATCTGAGGGTCAATATCTATCTATCTATCTATCTATCTAACTATCTGCGGGTCAATAACTATCTATCTATCTATCTATCTGTGGTTCATACTCTATCTATCTATATATCAGGGTCAATGACTATCTATCTATCTATATATCTGACGTTCAATATCTATCTATCTATCTATCTAAGGGTCAATGACTATCAATCTATCTTTCTATCTTTCTATCTATCTATCTATCTATCTGATGGTCAATAACTATCTATCTATCTATCTATCTATCTATCTATCTATCTATCTATCTATCTATCTGAGGGTCAATATCTATCTATCTATCTATCTATCTATCTATCTATCTATCTATGGGTCATACTCTATCTATCTATCTATCTATCTGAGGGTCAATATCTATCTATCTATCTATCTATCTATCTATCTATCTATCTATCTATCTATCTATCTATCTATCTATCTATCTATCTATCTATCTATTTGATAGACTGAATGGTTTTATAATCTCTAAACTTTGAACTTTGAAAACTACTACTTATAATTACATCAAACTAGAAACCGTAAATCTTCAAACTTTTACAACTACTTCAAACTTTATGCTAGGCTTTCTCAAGCCAACCTAAAGTTTGTACTCAAACTTTTTAATCTAGTTAGGTTGGCTTGAGAAAGCCAACTTACTGAAATCCTATTTAAACTTATTATTATTATTATTATTATTCTGAGACTAAATTTCTAAATCTAACTCCTCCTAGAGCTTTTAAGCTACATGCACCAAACTCTGCACAGACCTTCAGACTAATCCCGAATAGTGTGCTATATCTTTTCTAAGCGATCGGGGGTACGGTGTTTGCCCCAGGGGCAAAAAATTGGGCAAAAAATCCCATTGACTTAACATTGAGCCGAACTTTGAAAAGTCATAGCTCAGAGCGAGGATTTCGCAGAGACATGTGATTTACCACATTTGAAGAGGCTGACAGGCTCTGTGAGAACATACCTCACAATGGGGTAAAAGTTTTACCCCTGGGGGGCAGGAGCTGCCCAAAATTGCCCCAATGTAAGTCAATGGAATTTTTTGAAAAAATTTTTGGTCGCTGACCCACGAATGAGGCGTCAAATCGTGCGGATTATTTGGGAATGGTGTGCTATGACTTTTATAAGCGATCGGGGGTACGGTGTTTGCCCCAGGGGCAAAAAATTGGGCAAACAATCCCATTGACTTAACATTGAGCCGAATTTTGACGAGTCATAGCTCAGAGCGAGAATTTCGCAGAGACTTGTGATTTACCTCATTTGAAGAGGCTGACAGGCTCTGTGAGAACGTACCTCACAATGGGGTAAAAGTTGCACCCCTGGGGGGCAGGAGCTGCCCAAATTTGCCCCAATGTTAAGTCTATGGTAGATTTTGTATTGAACATAACTCTGGATCACAGTGTCTTACAGACAAGGGGGCGGGCTCATTTTACTCAGACGACCAATCAGTCTCTCAGGATCATTGTGAAGCTATCAAGCCACGCCCTAGCAACCATTTACAGCACCTTAGCAACAATTCCCATAGACTTCCTTTGAAAAAGATCAAAGGGATTTCTCCGGACTGAATTATCATACAAACACGAGGGTGGTCTCGTTTGACTTGGGGCAGTAAAACAGCCAATCATGAATCCCCTCAACACTTCCTAGCCCCTCCCTAGCAACCATTTTCGAGCACCTTAGCAACCAAAATCCAAAGAGAGATATCTTCCATTCTGAATGTCACAGAAGCATGGGAGTTGGTTTATATCATTCATATTGACAAGCAGCCTTTGGAGATTCATCATTGGCAGCTGCCAAGCCACTCCCTAGCAACAATTTAGAGCACCCTAGCAACCACATTTATTGATTTCATTTACAGTAAGATATCTTCAGATCAGAATGTCCTAGAGACATGATAGTTGCTTTGTTTTCATTGGGTGAGTAATCAGTCTTCAGCTTTCATCATGTCAACTACTTAGCCACGCCCTAGCAACCATTTAAAGCACCCTAGCAACAAAGAACCATTGACATCCATTCAAAATCACTAAGATGTGTATCTTAGGATCAGAATGACGTAGAGACTTCCGGGTTGACTTATTTCACTCAGGATGGCAAGGAGCATTGTTGCCTGTCACCTTGGTAACTGCCTAGCAACCAGATGGGGTTACCCTAGCAACCAAGAAACAAATCACATATCTCTGTACTAGAAAATCACAGAGAAATCTGGGTTGACTTATTTCACTCAGGATTGCAAGGAGCATTGTTGGCTGTCACCTTGGTAACTGCCTAGCGACCAGATGGGGTTACCCTAGCAACCAAGAAACAAATCACATATCTCTGTACTAGAAAATCACAGAGACTTCCGGGTTGACTTATTTCACTCAGGATGGCAAGGAGCACTGTTGGCTGTCACCTTGGTAACTGCCTAGCAACCAGATGGGGTTACCCTAGCAACCAAGTAACAAATCACATATCTTTGCACCAGAAAATCGTAGAGACTTCCTGTTTCACTTATTTCACTCAGGATGGAAAGGAGGCTTGATATGTATCACTCTGGTAACTGCCTAGCAACCAGATGTGGTTACCCTAGCAACCAAGTAACAAATCACATATCTTTGAACCAGAACATCGTAGAGACTTAGGAGTTGACATATTTCACACAGGATGGAAAGTAGCCTTGATATGCATCACCCTGGTAACTGCATAGCAACCAGACAGGGTTACCCTAGCAACCAAATAACAAATCACATATCTCTGCACCAGAAATTCATACAGACTTCCGGGTTGACTTATTTCACTCAGGATGTAAAGTAGCCTTGATATGTATCACTCTGGTAACTGCATAGCAACCAGACAGGGTTACCTTAGCAACCAAGTAACAAATCACATATCTTTGAACTAGAACATCGTAGAGACTTCCGGGTTGACATATTTCACACAGGATGCAAGGAGCCTTATGAGTATCACTTTTGTAACTCCCTAGCAACCAGATGTGTTTACCCTAGCAACCAAGTAACAAATCACATATCTCTGCACCAGAATATCATAGAGACTTCCTGTTTCACTTATTTCACTCAGGATGGAAAGTAGCCTTGATATGTATCCCTCTGGTAACTGCCTAGCAACCAGATGCGGTTACCCTAGCAACCAAGTAACAAATCACATATCTTTGAACCAGAACATCGTAGAGACTTAGGGGTTGACATATTTCACACAGGATTGCAAGGAGCCTTATGAGTATCACCTTGGTAACTGCCTAGCAACCAGATGGGGTTACCCTAGCAACCAACTAACAAATCACATATCTCTGCACCAGAAAATCGTAGAGACTTCCTGTTTCACTTATTTCACTCAGGATGGAAAGGAGGCTTGATAAGTATCACCCTGGTAACTGCATAGCAACCAGACAGGGATACCCTAGCAACCAAGTAACAAATCACATATCTCTGCAACAGAAAATCGTAGAGACTTCCGGGTTGACATAATTCACTCAGGATGGAAAGGAGGCTTGATAAGTATCACCCTGGTAACTGCATAGCAACCAGATGGGGTTACCCTAGCAACCAAGTAACAAATAATATATCTCTTCACCAGAAAATCGTAGAGACTTCCTGTTTGACTTATTTTACTCAAGATGGAAAGTAGCCTTGATATATATCACTCTGGTAACTGCCTATCAACCAGATATGGTTACCCTAGCAACCAAGTAACAAATCACATATCTATGCAACAGAAAATCATAGAGACTTCCGGGTTGACTTTTTCACTCAGAATGAAAAGGAGGCTTGATAAGGATCACCCTGGAAACTGCCTAGCAACCAGATTGGGTTACCCTAGCAACCAAGTAAAAAATGATATATCTATCTGTCTATCTATCTATCTATCTATCTATCTATCTATCTATTTATCTTTCTGAGGGTCAATATCTATCTATCTATCTATCTATCTGAGGGTCAATTTCTATCTATCTAACTATCTGCAGGTCAATAACTATCTATCTATCTATCTGTGGGTCATACTCTATCTATCTATATCTCAGGGTCAATGACTATCTATCTATATATCTGACGGTCAATATCTATCTATCTATCTAAGGGTCAATGACTATCTATCTATCTATCTATCTATCTATCTATCTATCTAAGGGTCAATATCTATCTATCTATCTGAGGATCAATATCTATCTATCTATCTATCTATCTATCTATCTATCTATCTGATGGTCAATAACTATCTATCTATCTATCTATCGATCTATCTATCTGATGGTCAATATCTATCTATCTATCTATCTATCTATCTGATGGTCATACTCTCTATCTATCTATCTATCTATCTATCTATCTATCTATCTATGGGTTAGACTCTATCTATCTATCTATCTATCTATCTGAGGGTCAATATCTATCTATCTATCTATCTATCTATCTATCTATCTATCTATCTAATCTATTTGATAGACAGAATGGTTTTATAATCTCTAAACTTTGAACTTTGAAAACTACTAATTATAATTACATCAAACTAGAAACCGTAAATCTTCAAACTTTTACAACTACTTCAAACTTTATGCTAGGCTTTCTCAAGCCAACCTAAAGTTTGTACTCAAACTTTTTAATCTAGTTAGGTTGGCTTGAGAAAGCCAACTTACTGAAATCCTATTTAAACTTATTATTATTATTATTATTATTCTGAGACTAAATTTCTAAATCTAACTCCTCCTAGAGCTTTTAAGCTACATGCACCAAACTCTGCACAGACCTTCAGACTAATCCCGAATAGTGTGCTATATCTTTTCTAAGCGATCGGGGGTACGGTGTTTGCCCCAGGGGCAAAAAATTGGGCAAAAAATCCCATTGACTTAACATTGAGCCGAACTTTGACAAGTCATAGCTCAGAGCGAGGATTTCGCAGAGACATGTGATTTACCACATTTGAAGAGGCTGACAGGCTCTGTGAGAACATACCTCACAATGGGGTAAAAGTTTTACCCCTGGGGGGCAGGAGCTGCCCAAAATTGCCCCAATGTAAGTCAATGGAATTTTTTGCAAAAATTTTTGGTCGCTGACCCACGAATGAGGCGTCAAATCGTGCAGATTATTTGGGAATGGTGTGCTATGACTTTTATAAGCGATCGGGGGTACGGTGTTTGCCCCAGGGGCAAAAAATTGGGCAAACAATCCCATTGACTTAACATTGAGCCGAATTTTGACGAGTCATAGCTCAGAGCGAGGATTTCGCAGAGACGTGTGATTTACCTCATTTGAAGAGGCTGACAGGCTCTGTGAGAACGTACCTCACAATGGGGTAAAAGTTGCACCCCTGGGGGGCAGGAGCTGCCCAAATTTGCCCCAATGTTAAGTCTATGGTAGATTTTGTATTGAACATAACTCTGGATCACAGTGTCTTACAGACAAGGGGGCGGGCTCATTTTACTCAGACGACCAATCAGTCTCTCAGGATCATTGTGAAGCTATCAAGCCACGCCCTAGCAACCATTTACAGCACCTTAGCAACAATTCCCATAGACTTCCTTTGAAAAAGATCAAAGGGATATCTCCGGACTGAATTATCATAGAAACACGAGGGTGGTCTCGTTTGACTTGAGGTAGTAAAACAGCCAATCATGAATCCCCTCAACACTTCCTAGCCCCTCCCTAGCAACCATTTTCGAGCACCTTAGCAACCAAAATCCAAAGAGAGATATCTTCCATTCTGAATGTCACAGAAGCATGGGAGTTGGTTTATATCATTCATATTGACAAGCAGCCTTTGGAGATTCATCATTGGCAGCTGCCAAGCCACTCCCTAGCAACAATTTAGAGCACCCTAGCAACCACATTTATTGATTTCATTTACAGTAAGATATCTTCAGATCAGAATGTCCTAGAGACATGATAGTTGCTTTGTTTTCATTGGGTGAGTAATCAGTCTTCAGCTTTCATCATGTGAACTACTTAGCCACGCCCTAGCAACCATTTAAAGCACCCTAGCAACAAAGAACCATTGACATCCATTCAAAATCACTAAGATGTGTATCTTAGGATCAGAATGACGTAGAGACTTCCGGGTTGACTTATTTCACTCAGGATGGCAAGGAGCATTGTTGCCTGTCACCTTGGTAACTGCCTAGCAACCAGATGGGGTTACCTTAGCAACCAAGTAACAAATCACATATCTCTGCACAAGAAAATCACAGAGACTTACGGGTTGACTTATTTCACTCAGGATGGCAAGGAGCATTGTTGCCTGTCACCTTGGTAACTGCCTAGCAACCAGATGGGGTTACCCTAGCAACCAAGAAACAAATCACATATCTCTGTACTAGAAAATCACAGAGAAATCTGGGTTGACTTATTTCACTCAGGATTCCAAGGAGCATTGTTGGCTGTCACCTTGGTAACTGCCTAGTGACCAGATGGGGTTACCCTAGCAACCAAGAAACAAATCACATATCTCTGTACTAGAAAATCACAGAGACTTCCGGGTTGACTTATTTCACTCAGGATGGCAAGGAGCACTGTTGGCTGTCACCTTGGTAACTGCCTAGCAACCAGATGGGGTTACCCTAGCAACCAAGTAACAAATCACATATCTTTGCACCAGAAAATCGTAGAGACTTCCTGTTTCACTTATTTCACTCAGGATGGAAAGGAGGCTTGATATGTATCACTCTGGTAACTGCCTAGCAACCAGATGTGGTTACCCTAGCAACCAAGTAACAAATCACATATCTTTGAACCAGAACATCGTAGAGACTTAGGGGTTGACATATTTCACACAGGATGGAAAGTAGCCTTGATATGCATCACCCTGGTAACTGCATAGCAACCAGACAGGGTTACCCTAGCAACCAAATAACAAATCACATATCTCTGCACCAGAAATTCATACAGACTTCCGGGTTGACTTAATTCACTCAGGATGGAAAGGAGGCTTGACAAGTTATCACCCTGGTAACTGCATAGCAACCAGACAGGGTTACCCTAGCAACCAAATAACAAATCACATATCTCTGCACCAGAAATTCATACAGACTTCCGGGTTGACTTTATTCACTCAGGATGGAAAGGAGGCTTGATATGTATCACCCTGGTTACTGCATAGCAACCAGATATGGTTACCCTAGCAACCAAGTAACAAATCACATATCTTTGAACCAGAACATCGTAGAGACTTAGGGGTTGACATATTTCACTCAGGATTGCAAGGAGCCTTATGAGTATCACTTTGGTAACTGCCTAGCAACCAGATGGGGTTACCCTAGCAACCAAGTTACAAATCACATATCTCTGCACCAGAAAATCGTAGAGACTTCCTGTTTCACTTATTTCACTCAGGATGGAAAGTAGCCTTGATATGCATCACTCTGGTAACTGCCTAGCAACCAGATTGGGTTACCCTAGCAACCAAGTAACAAATCATATATTTCTGCTCCAGAAAACCGTAGAGACATCTGGGTTGACTTAATTCACTCAGGATGGAAAGGAGGCTTGATAAGGATCACCCTGGTAACTGCATAGCAACCAGACAGGGTTACCCTAGCAACCAAATAACAAATCACATATCTCTGCACCATTAAATCATACAGACTTGGGGGTTGACTTTATTCACTCAAGATGGAAAGGAGGCTTGATAAGTATCACCCTGGTAACTGCATAGCAACCAGACAGGGTTACCCTAGCAACCAAGTAACAGTTCACATATCTTTGAACCAGAACATCGTAGAGACTTAGGGGTTGACATATTTCACTCAGGATTGCAAGGAGCCTTATTAGTAACACTTTGGTAACTGCCTAGCAATCAGATGGGGATAGCCTAGCAACCAAGTAACAAATCACATATCTATTTAACAGAAAATCGTAGAGACTTCTAGGTTGACTTATTTCACTCATGATGGAAAGTATCCTTGATATGTATTACTCTGGTAACTGCCTAGCAACCAGATAGGGTTACCCTAGCAACCAAGTAACAAATTACATATCTCTGCACCAGAACAACATAAAGACTTCTGGTTTTGTTCATGGGACTCAGGGTTGCAAGGATCTATCTATCTATCTGTATGTCTGTCTGTCTATTTATCAATCTATCTATATCTATCTTTCGAACTATCTATCTATCTGAGGGTTAATATCTATCTATCTATCTATCTCTCTATCTATGGGTCAATATCTATCTATCTATCTATCTATCTATCTATCTATCTATCTGAGGGTCTCTATCTATCTATCTGAGGGTCAATATCTATCTATCTATCAATCTATCTATCTGAGGGTCAATATCTATCTATCTATCTATCTATCTATCTATCTATCTATCTGAGGGTCAATAACTATCTATCTATCTATCTATCTATCTATCTATCTATCTATCTATCTGAGGGTCAATATCTATCTATCTATCTATCTATCTGATGGTCAATAACTATCTATCTATCTATCTATCTGAGGGTCAATATCTATCTATCTATCTGAGGGTCAATATCTATCTATCTATCTATCTATCTATCTATCTGAGGGTCAATAACTATCTATCTATCTATCTATCTATCTATCTATCTATCTGAGGGTCAATATCTAACTATCTATCTGAGGGTCAATAACTATCTATCTATCTATCTATCTATCTATCTATCTATATATCTATCTATCTATCTATCTATCTATCTATCTGAGGGTCAATAACTATCTATCTATCTATCTATCTATCTATCTATCTATCTATCTGATGGTCAATATCTATCTATCTATCTATCTATCTATCTATCTATCTATCTATCTATCTATCTAATCTATTTGATAGACTGAATAGTTTTATAATCTCTAAACTTTGAACATTGAAAACTACTAATAATTACATCAAACTAAAAACCTTAAATCTTCAAACTTTTAAAGTTACTTCAAACTTTATGCTAGGCTTTCTCAAGCCAACCTAAAGTTTGTACTCAAACTTTTTAATCTAGTTATTATTATTATTCTGAGACGAAATTTCTAAATCTAACTCCTCCTAGAGCTTTTAAGCTACATGCACCAAACTCGGCACATACCTTCAGACTAATCCCGAATAGTGTGCTATATCTTTTCTAACTGATCGGACTTACGGTTTTCCTAAAAATGACGATCAAAACTCGGAAAAACTCCCATTGACTTAACATTGCGGAATGTTCAGAAATTTAAATCCCAACTGACGTTTTCACACACACAGACAAAAAAGGGCCTGTCAGCCCTGCGTCTCTCCCTCTCTCTCTCCCTCAGAGGGTTTCTTTTATCAAGCAGCCAATAAGTAATGACCTAAAATCTTCATAGCCACAGTATAGTAGCTTCCAGGTTGACTTGATTCACTCAGTATGGAAAGGAGGCTTGATAAGTATCACCCTGGTAACTGCCTAGCAACCAGATGTGATTACCCTAGCAACCAAGTAACAAATCACATATCTCTGCAACAGAAAATCATAGAGACTTCCGGGTTGACTTTATTCACTCAGGATGGAAAGTAGCCTTGATATGTATCACTCTGGTAACTGCCTAGCAACCAGACGGGGTTACCCTAGCAACCAAGTAACAAATCACATATCTCTGCACCAGAAAATCGTAGAGACTACCTGTTTCACTTATTTCACTCAGGATGGAAAGTAGCCTTGATATGTATCACTCTGGTAACTGCATAGCAACCAGACAGGGTTACCTTAGCAACCAAGTAACAAATCACATATCTTTGAACTAGAACATCGTAGAGACTTAGGGGTTGACATATTTCACACACGATTGCAAGGAGCCTTATGAGTATCACTTTGGTAACTCCCTAGCAACCAGATGTGTTTACCCTAGCAACCAAGTAACAAATCACATATCTCTGCACCAGAATATCATAGAGACTTCCTGTTTCACTTATTTCACTCAGGATGGAAAGTAGCCTTGATATGTATCCCTCTGGTAACTGCCTAGCAACCAGATGCGGTTACCCTAGCAACCAAGTAACAAATCACATATCTTTGAACCAGAACATCGTAGAGACTTAGGGGTTGACATATTTCACACAGGATTGCAAGGAGCCTTATGAGTATCACCTTGGTAACTGCCTAGCAACCAGATGGGGTTACCCTAGCAACCAACTAACAAATCACATATCTCTGCACCAGAAAATCGTAGAGACTTCCTGTTTCACTTATTTCACTCAGGATGGAAAGGAGGCTTGATAAGTATCACCCTGGTAACTGCATAGCAACCAGACAGGGATACCCTAGCAACCAAGTAACAAATCACATATCTCTGCAACAGAAAATCGTAGAGACTTCCGGGTTGACATAATTCACTCAGGATGGAAAGGAGGCTTGATAAGTATCACCCTGGTAACTGCATAGCAACCAGATGGGGTTACCCTAGCAACCAAGTAACAAATAATATATCTCTTCACCAGAAAATCGTAGAGACTTCCTGTTTGACTTATTTCACTCAGGATAGCAAGGAGTCTTGAAAAGTATCACTCTGGTAACTGCCTAGCAACGACAAGGGCTTACCCTAGCAACCAAGTAACAAATCACATAACTCTGCACCAGAAAATCGTAGAGACTTCCTGTTTCACTTATTTTACTCAAGATGGAAAGTAGCCTTGATATATATCACTCTGGTAACTGCCTATCAACCAGATATGGTTACCCTAGCAACCAAGTAACAAATCACATATCTATGCAACAGAAAATCATAGAGACTTCCGGGTTGACTTTTTCACTCAGAATGAAAAGGAGGCTTGATAAGGATCACCCTGGAAACTGCCTAGCAACCAGATTGGGTTACCCTAGCAACCAAGTAAAAAATGATATATCTGTCTGTCTATCTATCTATCTATCTATCTATCTATCTATCTATCTATTTATCTTTCTGAGGGTCAATATCTATCTATCTATCTATCTATCTATCTATCTATCTATCTGAGGGTCAATTTCTATCTATCTATCTATCTAACTATCTGCAGGTCAATAACTATCTATCTATCTATCTGTGGGTCATACTCTATCTATCTATATCTCAGGGTCAATGACTATCTATCTATCTATATATCTGACGGTCAATATCTATCTATCTATCTAAGGGTCAATGACTATCTATCTATCTATCTATCTATCTATCTATCTATCTATCTATCTGAGGGTCAATATCTATCTATCTATCTGAGGATCAATATCTATCTATCTATCTATCTATCTATCTATCTTTCTATCTATCTATCTATCTATCTATCTGATGGTCAATAACTATCTATCTATCGATCTATCAATCTATCTATCTGATGGTCAATATCTATCTATCTATCTATCTATCTATATATATATCTATCTATCTATCTATCTATCTGTGGGTCAGACTCTATCTATCTATCTATCTATCTATCTATCTGAGGGTCAATATCTATCTATCTATCTATCTATCTATCTATCTGTGGGTCATACTCTATCTATCTATCTATCTATCTATCTATCTATCTATCTATCTATCTATCTATCTATCTATCTAATCTATTTGATAGACTGAATGGTTTTATAATCTCTAAACTTTGAACTTTGAAAACTACTACTTATAATTACATCAAACTAGAAACCGTAAATCTTCAAACTTTTACAACTACTTCAAACTTTATGCTAGGCTTTCTCAAGCCAACCTAAAGTTTGTACTCAAACTTTTTAATCTAGTTTATTTTGTTTCTGTTCATGCTCCAGAGGGCTGCGGTCGCCAGAGCTGGGACGGAGTCGGAATGCAGACGTTCCGCAGTCAGTGAAAATACACACATTGACTTTAATGGAAACCTATTGACTCGGCCGCCGTTCCGGAGCGGATCTGCAGCCGTTCCGCAGTTGGTGGAAATTGGGGGTTTCTCTCATTTCAAAAGAAAGCCACACGACCGCAATGTTGCCATGGCTATGTTCTCGCACTGAGAACATGAACCATTCATTAAACGCTGCCTGCGTGTGATCGCAGCCCAGGCATGCAAAACAGTGTTTTATGACCGAGAGAGGTGGGGAGAAATCACCGCATCCAGAAACTACACAGGGGCGGAAATTACATCTTTATAAAGACGCGTCCTGAAAAGGACGTTCAACGCCGCTGTGTAATACTCTTTCAGAGAAATAAACTCTTTTATGGAGAGAATCACTCTTTCAACTCTTTTAACTCTGCGCTGTCGAAGCGCCCAGGGGCAAACTGCACGCCGGGAGTGAAGAGAAAAGCCGCTGTAGTGCGCCGTAAATCCAACAGCAAAGCAGAGCGTCAGAGGATCAGAAGCAGGAAACAGTTGTGTTACCCGCAGCTGATTGCATACACATGACCTTCGGCTCCGAAGAAAATTACTGAATGAACGAGCGTATTTCTCTCGCCTTTATAACCGTATCCGAGGCGGAGTATGCAAATACTGTTCGCCAACTCTCATTGGCCTTTTTTCATAGATCAGAGGTATCTTTCGGCGCTCAAGTGAGACCCCTAGTGTCGCTTCTTCGACACGACGTCGAAGTGAGCGACAGACGGGGAACAAATATTTTCAATATTTGTGTGAAAATTATTTTGTCCAATAGTTGTGGTGTCATTTCCACACACCAAACAATGTATAAAGAGTCAACAAAAGTGTCATTTAGGAGCATGATTGAGATTAAATTTGAACAAGTGATGTTTGGAAAAAACAAATACTGAAAGGTAAATATCACTTGTGGGCAGGATATTTCTATGGGGCATCATGTGAAAATAGTATTTAATTGTGTGTATTTAGGATACATACAATATGAGTTATGAAATAACTGATGAGTTTTTTCCAAAAAGTAAAAAAAAACAATGTAATTTCCACCATAGAATTCTATTAAACCCAATTCAGAATTGGAGATGTGCTGGAACTGTCACTGTGGTGGAAATTTTATGACTTTCAGAATAATTGACAAATATGACATAAATCTATAGTGATGCATGTACATGCAAACTTGGACATTGTTAGTAGACAAATTAAATAAACCAGTGAATGTGTGAAAAAATGTTTTTAGCGAAACTTTACTTTCTAGAAATTCATAGTGTTAAAAGTGCCCAAAGTTGAAGAAACATCCATATGTGAGTGCTGAATGTAGCTTTATTGTATTTAACATAAAAAGTTATGTGCCATTCACATCGAATGTGTTTATACGTCCATATGAGCTGTTTTCTTATAGTTTTCTTTGTAAACATGCACTAGATTGTTTTGTTTTTTCAGGATGTAGCACACGGAATTAATGTTTTTAAGACTGTCAATTTATAAGATACAATATATAAATAAATAAATCATTTTTAAAATGCATCTGGAGACATCCAGTTCCATTTGTTGTGCTGCATTTAGCTTTTTTTTTTGGTCTGAATTGCCACCAAAAAGTTTTTAAAAAATGTTTTGCCTGCTCTTGTTATAAATAAATAGTGAAATACAGATTTATTATACAAATCGTATAAATGGACACAAATGTTTTTTTTTTGTTTTTTTTTTTTTTTTGCATATTTCACATTTGCAGGACTTCAATGCTTTATCAGAAAGGTTACAAAATAAGGCATTGTGTAAATATTCCCTCATGTTTGTATGTAGTTACGTCATCCTCAGTTTTTTGTGATAGAATGAAAATCCTTTATTATTTTGTTTTGTTTGTAATTTCTTTTAATTGTTCATGTTATAAAACCAGTTTTTGATGAATCACTTTGTTTTCTGGCATGGTGATTCTGTGAAATTATGTTGAAATCTGAACAGACTAATAATCTAATAATGTTTTCAGACACATCATCCTAATCGTGGATGAATCCTAGACATATTTGTTTCCACAGCTTTTCTCATGCTTACAAATTCATTTGTGAAATCTGAAAAGATCAAATACGATGTCAAAAATGTCATCACATATGTAGTGTAGTAGAACGTAGCTTGATTTATATTCTTGTTCAAGACAGAGGCAGCTAAATGCTTGAACCAGTATGTATGACGTAAATATTTAAACGAAAGATAATGTGTAAATAATAAGGAATATAGAATGTTACAAATATTACAGCTAATGTTTCTCTATTGTTTCAGGTGGAGTATGGAGTGGCGCCTGATGAGAAGAGGAAGGAATGTGGGCAGGAACTCCTCGACAAGTACCTCAACCCAAAGGTAAGTGAACAGTAGCACAGGAACCAACAAAATGAACCCAGAAAGGTACATCAAGCCTGAATCACCCTGAATGGGTTTATTTTGTGATAATCAAGGGGTGAATTGGGATGTGGACAAATAAGGCGATAATTCCGGGACCCCTGCTGAAATGCTTAACCAGCAGAATGAATTAAATGATTAATAAAAAAAACAGAGTGTGCATCTAGGAAAGGGACAAGTTTCCCAGTGCTGCGCTACACAATACTGCTTCCCAATTTAACCATTTATTATAATGACCAGCTGACTATATATTATCCCGTTTGTTTCTTGGCTACTTACTAAACAAATAAATGTACAAGAAATATTGATTTGAGCTTATTTTGTTGTGTCAGAAGAAACAGACTGTGGAGTGATTTGTGGAATTGTCTGGTTTAGCTGTCATTATAGAACAATATATGACTGCAGAATGCCACAATTTAGCAAACACAATCAAGTATTCCAAAGAACAGTGTAATAAATGTATTTATATAGGATACTGAATTAGAGTGTAATTTTTGTACGTGCTTTTAAGAAAGTTATAATTAAGATTGAATTTAAATTATTCACAGAAACTTTTCACTGATGTCATGTCTTTTAAGGTTTTTTTGTTTGTTGAATTTTCAAGTCCATGTACAGTACTGTGCAGAAGTTTTAGGCACTTGTGAAAAACTTTCAATGTGATGATTTCTTAAAAAAATAATGACAAATATTATTCATTTATCAATTAACGTCATACAAAGTCCAGTAAACAGTAAAAGAGCTAAATCAATGTTTGGTGTAGACACTTTTGCACCAATTCTCCTACTTACACCTGGACACAGTTTTTCTCGGTTGTTGGCAGACAGGATGCTTCAAACTTCTTGGAGAATTCGCCACAGTTCTTCTATCTATTTAGGCTGTCTCAATTAATTCGGTCTCTTCTTGTATTCTCAGACTGACACCATGTTCTGTGGAGGGCTCTGTGAGGGCCATGACATCTGTTGCAGAGCTCCCTGTTCTTCTATTCTATTTGCAAAAGTAATATTTGGGAGTATAAAATGTATATTTCCTATTGACACACTAAAGCTTAAGATATAAATGGCCACCTTAAGACAAATGTTTTTGGGAAACATCTTATTTGCCTAAGACTTTTGCACAGTACTGTATGTATGTACTAAATATGTTACTAGATATTTTCAATTGTGTATGTGTCTATAGTCAGAGGACTGCATTCCTGAGATATCAGGGGAGATGGTGACTAAGTGTGCAGAACGCTTGCAACAGGACGCATGTAAAGAGCTCTTCATGGAGTGTACCAAGTGAGTCCTTTAGACCAAAATCATTAAATGGTACTTGTTGATACTGATGTACTGCCACTGCATGACAAGTACACCGCATTTGATAACTTCCCTACTATAACGTTTGCTAAAAGCAGTATGTCAGTTGAGTAGGGTTTACTATTGCTTTTCTAAGTGACCTAGACTAAGTGAGAGTTAGAATATTTGCCTGGTGGATGCCAATTTTCTTTTTCTATAGAATAGTGTGTATTGATGGACAGTGCACAATAAGATCAGGGACATTCATTAAAGGAAATAGGGTCAGTTAAAGACTTTAGATATGTTGATTAAAGGGATAGTTCAGCCAAAAATTTAAATTATCTAATTTATTCACCCGTATGCCATCCCAGATGTGGAAGACTTTATTCTGCTGAACACAAATTAAGATTTTTAGAAGAATATTTTAGCTCGGTTGGTCAATACAATGGTGAAAGTGAATGGTGATCAAAACTTTGAAGCTTTAAAAAGCACATAAAAGCAGCATAGAAGTAATCCATACGACTCTTATGGTTAAATATGGTTAAATCTGTGTCTTCAAATTCTTTTGTTGTTTGACAATTCTCATTCTCTGTGCATATCGCCACCTACTTGTCGAAACTGGTCAAAGGTGAAGATTTATTGTAAAAAATGACTTTTTTTCTTACCCACACCTCTCACATCACGTCAGAAGATATAGATTTAACCACTGGAGTCTTATGGATTACCCTACTTTTTGGAGCTTCAAAGTTTTGATCACCATTCACTTTCATTGTTTGGACCTACAGAGCTGAGATATTCTTCTAAAAATCTTAATTTGTGTTCTGCAGCAGAAAGAAAGTAATACACATCTGGGATGGCATAAGGGAGAGTAAATGATGAGGGAATTTAAATTTTTGGGTGAACTATCCCTTTAACTAAATGTAAGAGCAGACTTGTGGAATCTCTTTATTTTAATGTCACTTGATTGATTGATTGCTTTACCCTTTTTACATAAGCAGGGTGTTTTTGCATGGACTAAATGGCTCATTGTATCAGGGTGTGAGAGAGAAATAGTCTTTTTATATTCCAGTCTGACTTCTCCTAATACTTTCTCTGAATGTGTTCTGCTAGACTGATCCATGACTACCTGAGTGTGGCCCCTTTTGCAGACTACCTCGATAGTATGTACTACTGTCGCTTCATACAGTGAAAATGGCTTGAAAGGTATAAACAGAGCCTCAGCACATTTTATTGTTTAAAGTGTATGAACTCAATGATTTTCTGTATTTCTGTGCTCTCCTGAGTGTTGTAAATGTATAGTTCACCCAAAAATAAAAATTCTTTAATTTACTCACCCTCAAGTTGTTTCAAACCCGCATGACTTTCTTTTTTCAGTGGAACACAAAATTAGATATTAGGCAGACTTTCAGTCACCATTCATTTTGAGTCTATGAAAAAAGATGCAATGAAAATTAATGGTGACGGAGGCTAAAATTCTGCCTGAAATCTGACTTTGTGTTCCATTGAAAAAAGAAACACATATGGGGTTGGACCAACTTGAGGGTGAGTAAATGATGATGGATGATGATGATGATTTTTTTTTTGGGTGAATTATCCCTTAAAATTATATAAATGAGATGTTGCTAAGAGATTTTTCTTCACTGCCAAGTAAACTCTAATTATTCCTTTGGGTGCCATGATTTATTTATTAAGCTAAGCATATACAAACCAGATCTGAACTTTGAACTCGCTATTTATTTACTTTTAGTCATAAAAATGTCCTGAATGAAAGTTAAAGCCAGGCCCTGTACAATTCCCATCCAGACCATTTCACAAAGAAGAACATAGTATGCTGGACCAAAGACTTTCAGTCTCATATATACACATTATGAGCCCAGTAATACACTAGACATCTACTGAATAAAAATATTAGATTTTTTTAGTTTGACTGAAACCATGCATTTCAACGTTGTGTGTTAGTGTCTCTTAAGATTCTTGTGAAGCGGAAGTTATTTTACTGTGAAAGTATGATCTAATTAAATAAGAAAGGATGATAGTTCCTTTTTATGATGGCAACTTTTGTTTATTATTCTCTTCCTCTCATGACAGACAGCCAGTCACAAAAAACACATTCCGTCAGTACAGGGTTTTGGGAAAGGGTGGATTTGGTGAGGTGAGTATGAAATTATTTTAAAGGGATAGTTCACCCAAAATGTTTTATTCTGTCATCATTTACTCACCCTCATGTTGTTGCAAACCTGTTCGACTTTTCTTAGTCATCATTCACTTTCATTTAATTTGTTTTATTTTTCCATACAGTAAAAGTCAATGGTGAATGAGACTAATATTTTGCCTAATTGATTTTATTCTCATGGAATAAATAAAAAAAATATTCTGAGTTTAATCGGCATGATGACAGATGTTGATTCTTGGGTGAACTCAAGCAATGGATGTTTATGGCAGAAATATATTGGGGTGTTATTAATTTTACAATGCCACTAAATCAACAGCTATCTGTCCATTCCAAGGTACAGGTTTATTCTAGTGTTGTTACGCTATTAGTCATAAATCCTTCAGATTATCATATGAACTGACACTCAATGGAGCCAGATATTGAGAAAGTGTGTCTCCAATTATATGTTTCCTAGATAAGCTATCATATTGAGTCTTTCTATTCCCCTCCACTAGCCTGTGGAAGTCCTTTAGAGGGAATTTTATGAAGCTTGTTAATTTTTTCCTGATTAAAAAAGTTGTACTCTTAAAGAGAGGAATTGTAATTTTGAAACATATGTATAAAATCATGACCACTCACATGAGATGAGGACTCCAGTCATATCAGTAACCTTATACATGCTGTTTAGTTTACATAGAGAGGGTCCCCTCATGGGGGCTGCCATGTTATGGTCACATGACCAGCAGAATACTGAGAGTTTTATTTTGATAACTGCCGTGTTATTGGAAAATATCACTCATGGATTAAATTAAGCATGGCTGACTATGAATGGTGTTAGCTGTATGGCTGTATCTGAAAACTATTTATTTTGAATGATGCTGCATCCACATCACTAGGTCACTGTAAGTCCAAGACAGCTTATTCAAAAAAATACCGAGTGCACCTTAAAGGACTAGTTCATTTTCACCCCAAAATCAAAGCAAGAATTAACTGTACTTTGAATATACAGAAAATTAAGCCTATTATAGGAACATGCATATTAATTTCATTGTGATATTAATTTGAAAAAATCTCATTCTAATTATTGGAATCACCAAAAAGCATTATTTTTATTAGTTGTTTTAATGACTTTATGCTGATTTTAATATTTAAAAAAAATAACTGTTACAGTAACATGAGTCTAATATGAATTCTTGAAAGTTAAACATCTTGACACGGTAATAAGGACAGGGTTAAATGTCATAAAAAATAATCTCTCAATGCAAAAAAAAATAAATATCATACTTGTCCTAAAAATAGGCTTCACTTCCTGTTAGCCAGAAAACAATATCTTTTTTTTTTTATGACATGGGCATGTTTTCATAAAATGTGCCCTTTTAAGGAATACATTAAAGATAATAAATCCCACCACACCAGCCACAGTATTATCCTGAAGTATCTCCTTCACTGACTAGTTCTCTTTTAAGATGATTTGTGTAATTTTTCAATGTTAAAATTGAACAGCTTAAAGTCAACCACGTGTTAAATATAGGTATGCTATATGTAGGTTTATTTAACCTAAAAGTGTAACACTGTGGCTCTGTTGAGATTTAAAATAATACTTCTGTTTATTTAAGCAGCCGTTCTACCCAACACAGCAACATTGGCTTGACCAGTGGTATGAGTTTGGGGCATGGCTATCTTTTTGTCAAACCAATGCAGGGAGTTTTTATTTGAAAATTGCAATTCCATTTGGTGATGCTAGCATCACAGGAATTACACACTTCAGTTTTAATCTAATCACTTAAAACTAATTTAAAGGGACAGTTCACCCAAAAATGAAAATTCTCTCATCATCTACTCACCCTCATGCCATCCCAGATGTGTATGACTTTCTTCTGCTGAACACAAACAACGAGTTTTAATAGAATATCTCAGCTCTGTAGGTACATACAATGTACTGTGAGTGAATGGTCACCTGAACTCTGAAGCTTCAATAAGCACATAAAGGCAGTATAAAAGTAATCCATATGACTCCAATCATTAAATTCATGTCTTCTGAAGCGATACGTTAGGTGTGTTACAATAGGATATGACAGAAACGCGGCCTCTCGCGTCACATAAGCACATTTGCATTTTCACGTGAGAACAACACTGCGCTTCCATATTTTTCCGTGCACACAGCTGTTGCGTTACATTTGGTCATATGGATTACTTTTGTGCTATATTTATGTGCTTTTTGGAGCTTCAAAGTTTTGGACCCTGTTGTCTTGCATTGGATTGACCATTCCATTACTATTTACTATTTCTTAACTGCTCCCTTAACAATATTTTCATGATAAAAGAGTTGTTTATTTGACAGAATTATATTTGAATGGATCACAGTTCTCCCTTCTGTGTTTTTGTAATCAAGGTCTGCGCATGCCAGGTGCGGGCCACAGGGAAGATGTACGCATGCAAAAAGCTGGAGAAGAAACGGATCAAAAAGAGAAAAGGGGAGTCCATGGCCCTAAACGAAAAGCAGATTCTGGAGAAAGTTAACAGTCGGTTTGTTGTAAGCATCTGAAGTGCTCTTGTTTTGCCTGATCTTAAGTGTGATGGCTGTTTTCTCAGCTGTCTTTTTTGAGCGTCACCTTTTTTTTCCATCTTTAACATTGTATCACAGATGTTAAATATGAAAACACAAAGAAAGACGATTTAGTTCTGATGTATTGAGAGATAGGCTAGAGGAGGCTACACTTCTGTTTTATGTCTAATTAGCTCACAGTGGCTCTGCCTTTAGTCATTTCCTGTGAGACTAGTTCTGAGTGGCACTTTTCTCATTCTAGACCTTAAAATGGTAGCTGTTTATATTCAGATTTTTTAAGTCTTTTTTCAGTCTTTTTTTCTTCAATCTTTTTTCAGTCTGCACTGTAAAAATTGTTCATTCAACAAATTGCATAAATTGAAACTTAAAATTTTTTTATTTTCATCGAATTCAAGAGATCCAACAGTCTCTCACAGTCTTGAAATCTTGAAGGTAACCTCGAGTTTAATGAAATAACATTATTTTCGGAATTTGTGTGTTCATTGGCCTGACCTCAAGCATGCTGTTTAGAGTTGTTTTGTTTGGCCATTTCTCTCAGAATTTTCTATTAATTATTCCATGTGTGTGTATATATATATATATATATATATATACATATATACACTTTTCCACACAGTTAGTATGTTATCTTTAAAACATTATAATTCTGTTTTAAAATCATTGTGATGACCTTTCTTTCCTTTCCATATATGTGTGTGTGTGTGTGTGTGTGTGTGTTTGAGATACACACACACACACACACACACACACACACACACACACACACACACACACACATATATATATATATATATATATATATATATATATATATATATATATATATATATACATACACATACATACACACACCACCTATTTTCAGTTATTATCAAAGACAGAAACACATAACGCATAAAACATCTTACAGCTACAAGAAATTAAGGAGAAATTTAGAAAGAAACCATAACATCTTTACTGTCTGCCATCATCCAATTCCTAATCTTCCCAGTTCCCTCCTTTGGAAAAATAAAACCCATTATATTAGGAAATCAGTTAGTGAAAGAGTATGATAAGGGCGGTATCAATCCCTTGGACTTTGAATCAATGTTTGGGGCATTTAAGAGTAAATGGTTGAACTTATCACAACCTTACTCTATGTGGTTTCACATACCTAGATTATTCTATTTTATAAAATAGGTGGGCTTGAATTTCTTTTAAAATTTAATTTTGAGGTACCTAAGATTCCTATTAAATTATCAAACTTCCACAAACAACTTCTCCAGTACTGTAAAATTATATATACCCACAAATTTTCTCCCCATGGATCCACCCTATGGAATAACACGGTCATTACAATTAATAGGAAATCATTGTTTAAAAGTGATTGGTATGAGATTGGTATTGTGTTATATATGATATATTAGATGATAATGGTAACTTCTTTGAACATATTGCCTTTTTGCTCAAGTATAATCTTAACTGCACTTTTAGAGAATATAAAATGTGTAAATCAATACCATTACCATTATTGCAGTTAATCCAAAACACATTGATGTATGTGAGAATATGACTTTCATCAACCTTACCAAATCTAGTAATTAATTAATGTAATTTAATAACAAATGTATTAATGATTTTTTGAAATCTAGAATGTTTTTGGATTATAATAGAGAATTGTGTGTACAAGGTCCAAATATGAATGCCTTGTCCATAGATAACCCAATTCATCAAATGGCCCATTTCCCTTAAAGTCAAAGAGACTCACTTTAAAATAATTTATAAAATATATACGGTTGCTGAGTTTCTTAGAAAGAGGTTTAAATGTGAAGTAGATCCCTGTGAATTTTGGAACACTTGTTTTTTATGTCTTATAGGTAAAAGCTTTTTTGTCATTTAAGATTGATGACATCCCGACGTTTGACTTATCACAAATTCTTTTTTATATGGATAATGTAGATTCATCCCTATCTGATTTGGTTAATATGATTGTTCTCATGGGTAAATATCATATTCATTGTAGTAAGTGGAGATATTCGAAGCCTTCTTTTTCATGGTTTATGAACGATTATAAATTGTATTTTCCTCACTGAAAAAGTAATGTCTAGTAAAATTGCAAGAAAGATGTGTAGTGATATATCCAGACAATTGTTTTGATAAATATCCACTTGTATGCTACGTCTAAAGGATGCTTTTATTTTATTTATTTTTTCTTTAATATTTTAATTTTTTCTCTAGCCTTTTGCTCTCGAGACTTTTTTTTTTTTTAACTACCCCCTTGTTGTTTGCTTTTTGTTGTTCAGTATTGTGTAAGGGACGCTTTTCTTTCATTTACACTGACAATAATTGTATTGTTCCTATTGATTTATATTTCTTATTTCTCCCCTAAGAGAGTTTTGTATGTTTTTTCTTGTCAAAAAAAGAAAAGAAAAAAAATTACCGCTTTCTGACTGTCCTCGTCCAACAAAAGACAATCACGAGCGATTCGAAGAGATGCAGCCAATCAATACAGGATTTGGTCAGCAGCCAATAGCATTAGGATTGGGCCCCGCCCCTGAGTGTAACTGTGCCAAAACTTGTAAAGATTTCAGCTGCGCGTGTGTACAGATCTGCGTGCGCGCGTGCAGAAAATAACTTGTGCGTGTTCAGATCTGCGTGCATGTGTGAGACCTATTGTGACTCGCGGTTTTGTTATTTCTGCTCGCAAGTTGTTAATTTGTGTGCACAATCATATTTGTTGTGCTCATTTTACGTGCAAGCTGTGTCATGGCGCTCACACTGTTGTAATTAACTTGCGCGCTGTGTTTATGCGCTTGCGATGTTTTGTCCAACATCTAATGCCATATGAAAATGTAGAAACATTAGTTCCCCGTCTGCGCTCACTTCGACGTTGTGTCTCTTGAGCGCCGAATATGCCTCTGATCTATGAAAAAAGGCCAATGAGAAGTTGGCAGACAGTATTTGCATACCCCGCCCCCGGACATAGGGGTATAAAGGTGGGGAAATAAGTAGAATTCATTCAGAAATTTTATTCGGAGCCCATGGTCCTGTATGCAGGGAGCTGCCAGTCACACACCTGTTCCTCCCACCTCTGAGTGCGATTGCTGTTGGATCTATGGCGCATATCAGCGGCTTTCTCCTTTTCTGCACAGCAGTGCAGTTTGCCCCTGGGCGCTTCGACAGCGCAGATAAAACAGTTATTTTCTCTAAAAGAGTTAGTTTCTCTAAAAAGAGCAAATACACAGTTGGCGTTGAACGTCCTTTTCAGGACATGTATTTTTAAAGACATCTTTCTGCCTCTTTATAGTTTCTGGATGCGGTTGATTTCTCCCCACCTCTGACGGTCATAAAAGCTGCCTCGCATGTCTGGGCTGCGATCAAACGCAGGCAGGGTTTTATGAATGGTTCATGTTCTCAGTGTGAGAACATGGCCATGGCAGCATTGCGGTCACGGCTTTCTTTTGTCATGAGAGAGAGCCACTTCAGCAGCCCCCCGCGCCTCGCCTCCTTCCTACGGGATTGGGGCAGGCGATGAAGGCGATTTGGGGATGATGAGGATGATGTTTCGCTAGGTAAATCCCCTCGAATAATCCGCCTCCCTGGCACGCTTGCTTGCTTCCGTCCGAGCTCGGGATGAGTGATTTCTCTCCAATGTCTCATGTTCTCAGTGCGAGAACATAGCCGTGGCAGCATTGCGGTCGCGGCTTTCTTTTGTCATGAGAGAAAGCCAGAAAAGCCACCCCCATGCCTCGCCTCCTTCCTATGAGATTGGGGCAGGCGCCGCAGGCGATTCGGGGATAATGACTGCTCTGGTTCGCCGGGTAAATCCCCTCGAAGCACCTGCCTCCCCGGCACGCTTGCTTGCTTCCCTCCGAGCTTGGGATGAGTGCGGCCCGCTTAACGGCCGGCCGGCCGGTCCCTTGAGCTCCCGGAATTGGATGACGACATCGCCGCTGCACCGGAGAGCTTTACAGCGGCGTCTGATGCTGATGACTCGCCTGGGCCGCCACCTTCGGGTCTGCTCGCCCAGTCTGAGCCTGACGCACCGGGATGTTGATTCCTCCCTAGCCCTTTTGAGTCCACAGTTCAGCGGAGGAACTTGCCGACCCAGTCCACTACGGGTACTCAATCTGTCCTGTACTGGAATATGTGCTCCACAGATCGGGACTCCTACATAGACTCCCCCTGTGTGTATTTTCCACGGTACAGTCCCCTTACGAAGTGGACCTGTGTCTCGCTTAGGCAGTTTTAGCTGCCCTCCGGTCGCTATGCTGTAGCAACTCCCCCCTCCTTGAGGCTGGATCTACCACTGCACCACGTTCCACATGTTGCCTAAAAAACCCATGTGATGTATTCGTCACCTTTTTCTCCCCTTTTGGGCAGGTGTGGCCACCGCAGGGTCTTTTTCCCCTGAAAGAATAGGAAACTGGGTAAGACCGCCTTCCCTCGATGTGTGTAAGGGTCCCGGCTTTTCTTGCTCTATGCGGAGAAACATAGAGAGAAAAGAGGCCCAGCCAGGCTTGGCCCGTTCCCAGGTCAGCAAGCGTCGCCTTGTTCCCCTGTTTAGGGTAACCAGAAGGACTCCGACGACTTTTATGGGGCATTGGGGAAGGGTACGTGCAGTCTCAGTACACGTACACGGCTCAGCGCATGGCGTGATTTAAATTGGACCCCTAGTGTCGCTTCTTCGACACAACATCTCGTTCCCTACATCCGTAACCTAGACATTTGGTGGTCTCAAATAATGGAAGCAGCATTTGTTAAAGATGTTTTCATTAGGGTTTAAGTTTAATGGAACATGAATCATAGATACAGAGTTCAGGCTAGAGTATTGCTATGACAACTTGCATGAGCACTGCAGCAGCTTTTATGTGCTGGTCTGTTACATGTTGCTTGCACTATAACGTTGTGGCTGTGGGCTTGACAACTACTCCACATTTCATCATAAATTAGTTGCACAAAATGTAATTTAAAAAAGTAAAAAAACGAATGCACGCAATTAAAAGCATGCATTCAAAGATCATTTGATTGGCTGTGTTATATAACTCAGATCAATGTGCGTGTGTGTTTGCTTAGATCCATTCTCAGCAGACGTAGCTCATAATTTTATGTGAATAATTCTGGACTCTTTGGGCCTCGATGACACTGTCTGTGTTCATTTTTTTAAAGCCCTGTTCAAAAACCAGGCATCCTTGAAGCATTCTTTGTTTTCAAGCATCTATCTATCTATCTATCTATCTATCTATCTATCTATCTATCTATCTATCTATCTATCTATCTATCTGTCTAATCTGAGGCAGTTCAGAGAAATCAAACTTGAGCTATTATGAGAGCAGTTCCTTTATTCTTGGAAAAGAAAACATTGGAATATTTTGCTGCATTCCATTTGCCACACTTTAACAATTAATCACATCTACTGTATCTCTTTACCTTACAGCATAATGTTTCCCTTGACTGACACAGCTGAATACTGTTTGTTAAAGCTGCAGTTTGTATTTTCTTTGCTATTAGCAGCACCAAAGAGGATTTGCCAGAGAAAATAGTTTCCAAACAGGTTTCCCAGACACTAGGATTGCCAGATCTGCATAAGAAAGACAACCCACTGACCAATCATACCCATGTTCAGATATCCTTTGATTTTTAGGCCTACAGTACTTTCTAATGTAACAACATAAAAACGTTGATAATAATTTGATAATTCATCCTAAACTCACTGTGAATTCAGTGACAGTATGTTGAAAGATCTTTAGTTTAAATCTATCTGTGCTTTCCGAAATTCGAATCACTGCCCCAGTGGACGAAGCTGGAAGTGTTGTTGACAAATGAGCATGTGTGAGCTCCAGTTCCCTTCTGAAATGAAACAGAGAGGTGCAGAGATGAAATACAGTCAACAGGTATACATGTTTTATGAACCATACACCCTAACCCAAACCCCAACCCTAAACCTAACCGTCAGCAAAGTCTTTCTAGCAAGTCAGTCCATCTTTGGTTTCCACTCATGCCAGTGCAGCTCCTATACTTGAATGTGGAAAGACTGAAATCTCCAAAATGGTTGGTGATGATTACAATCAAATAATATTTTTTACAACCGTCAGTAAAATCTGACAACACTGGTTTCATAAATGTTGCTTCTTTGTCTTAGATTACACTATTAGAAACACAAATATCCCGGCTTTTATAGCTAATGCACTTGAGTGTTCTTTTTATTTTTATTTGTACAGCACCTTTCACAACACACATTGTTTCAAAGCAGCTTTACAGAAAATCATGCATTAACAGACAATTAAACTCTAATATCTATAATGTGTAATCCATTTAAAAGGTGATTTGCTCTTTTACCTGTAAGGTGGGACTTCCTTTCTATATCCCTTAACCGTTGGGCTTTCCAATTTCTCTCATTCATTTTAATAGAAGTGACCCGTCTCTGCTAAATAGTCTTTGCCAGAATCCATTTCTTAAAGGTTATTCTTACAATTCGCTATCAGTAGCGCTAGTGGGACATGCAATGGAAAAATGTCTGATGGGTTATGGCCCTGTCAATAATTAATTTGAATAGGAATGTTCAGGGTACATGAACATTCTGACGCAACAAGTCGATTTCCTGTGTGATCATTAAATGGATAATTTAAATGCTTACTTTATATCTGTTATCCATAAGTGCCTTTCTTCTGCCACAAATTCACTTTATGTTGAAGTCATTAGCATTGCAGTAGGTAACGTGTATGTCCTTTTATCATTTTGATCAGATTTGGCTTAAGTAATTTTTTTTTTTAACTCTAACAGAAATTGTATATATGGGTTATACATGGGTAGATGACATTTGTCCATAAACCTTTTATTTTTATTAATCATTAAGATTTTAGGTTAAATTTACATATATGTATAAGTAAGGGAAATTTTCTACATCTCATAACCAACCAAAGTTTTTCACCATTTTTAATCACCTTTTTGCCCTCACTACTACTTTTTAAATGGTTATATGATGACAAATTAATTTTATAAAAGTGCAAATATTCTATTTAGGCTGTCAAAATATAATTTATTTTTCTCAAATTAATAGAACAGCATAAAGTCTTTTTACATTTAAATAATTTTAAATGAATTTATTTCATTTTATTGTAAAAACGACTGTATTGTCTTTTAAAATATATTAAAACATTTTACTGTATATTTTACACTTAATATTTGTTAATCATTTTATTTCTGTAGAATTTTTACAGTATTTTACTGTTAAAATTACTGACAATTTTTACCGTGTATGGTTTAATCACCCTCTCAAACCCCTAAACTGGGATAGAAGAAAATATTTTCACTGAAAAAATGACACAACAGCTTTAAGCAAACTGCAGCATACTGTCTCGGGAATGGACTACAGCTGACTGAGTTGACAACTAACCCACAGCCACTCTCTGTGATGGTTCTCATGCCAGGAGACATTAGTGTGACACAATTCGTCCAGCCTTGTAATACAGATACAATTAGTGTCACATTTACTCTCACACTTGAGACAATGAGAGCGATTGTCTGATGAGTAAAAGAAAATATTTAATTGTCACAAGAGGCCTGCTTGCTTTATTTCTTAAGAAAAAAAATATATGCTAAGTATACTTGAAGCCAGACTAATTATAAGTATGCTTCAAGTGTGTTAATGATTAGTTAACTTGAAGTGTGCTATTTTGGAACAACTAATTTTGTACTAAGTATATTTTAGTTGTAATTAAATTGTAGTAAAGCATAACTTTAAGTGTATTTAGTATACTTTTGTGTGCTAAATTGGAACAACTTCAAGTATACTTAGTATACTTTAAGTATATGCCAGTGTAGGGTAATTACATGGTTGATTAGTGATATTAAAGTGTACTTTATTTGTGTTACAAGTACATTACAAATTAATTGCAAGTGTCTTCGAAACATACAAGCAATATATCATAAGTGTATTATATTTGAGTAAAAAGTATATGCTATTTGGCCTATTCAAAATACTACAAATTGCACACATTGTCTTCAATAACAAACTGTTATTAGGTGCTGTTTGTAGTTCTTTCTTCAGTGATTCCAAAGCTACTAGTGCATCTGCATCCCAAGTTAGTTTACTTCTAAGATTTTGCTGTCCTGCTTGTTTCATCAATGCTCGCAAGGGGTTCGTTTTAATAGCATAGTCTTCTATCCAATCTGAACTAAATCCTGTCATTCCTAAAAAGGTCATCATTTCTCCCAATGTTTGTGGTTGTGGTGCTTTACTTATGCCTTCCAATTGACTTGGCGATATTGCCTTGGTCTGATGCGCAATAATTCGTCCCAGGTACTCCACCTGCGGTAAACAGTACTGTAACTTGTCTTTTGACACTTTATGTCCTCCCTCAGCCAGTTTAGTAAGGACTTTAATTGTGTCTTGGTGGCACTGCTCTAGTGTTGGTGAGCAAATCAATAAATCATCCACATACTGTATCATTGTGCTATCAATTCTAAGATCTTCTAGGTCTGCTTTTAATACCTGGTTGAACACATGATGCGAATGCTTGAACCCCTGTGGTAATCGTGTGTATGTGAATTGTTTACCTTGATAGGTGAATGCAAAGAGTTGTCTGCTTTCTTCTGCTAAAGGAATACTAAAAAAGGCAGAACACAAGTCAATCACAGTGAAATAATTAGCAGCAGGGGGAACATTAGTCAACAGTGTATTGGCCACCTCCGATGGCCAATCCTCTACTACTTCATTAACTGCCCTCAAATCATGCACTAATCGCCATTTTGTCTTATTTGCCTTTGCTACTGGTAGTATAGGTGTATTACAACAACTTGATGTTTCAATTAGCACTCCTGCCTTAAGCAAACCTTCAATAGTACTTTTAATTCCTAACACTGCGTCTGATTTCAGTGGGTATTGCCGCTTTTGTGGGGGCCGTGTTCCTGGTTTCATCATTTGAATTGGATTTGCAGATACCACTAACCCTAAGTCTGTGTCATGGCGTGACTATAGTTCTGCTGGTACCAGTTTTTCCATTTCTGTCATTAGCTCTATAATTTTTGAATCTAGCTTTTCGGCAGGAGTAATTACTACTATTTTGGGTGTCCCTACCATTTCTGTGGTACATAAGATTTTTCAGTACATTTTGTCTGGTGATTCCATAATAAGCGGATTCTCTGTCCCTTTCCATTGTAACTTTTCTGCTCTTTTCATCATTTGTCCTGTCTTTTTGCTCCCTGCCTTTGCTCACATAGAGTGTTACATGTGGAACAGATTCTGGTATCCGGAACCATGTGTCTATAAAGTCATTGTTTTCTACCTTAAGTGCAGCTCCCTCCTGTCCCACAACTATATATTTTGATGTCAATGAGATTTTATGCTGTTTGGTTTTATTCAGCCATTTTTTCTCCAAGTCCATGTTTCTTGTTTCTTCATACATTAGTGTGCAATGATGTTCTGCTCCTGGCGCGTTTGGTTCACCTAACTGTGCCCTAATGTATTTTCCCCATTTATCTATTGTTTCTTCGACCTCTTGTCCTAGATCTCCCAACCAGTATACAGTATACAGAGGTTCTGGTGGTTGTGTCACCATCATTTGTTTTACTCCTCTGTCATCTATGTAGATTCCTTCTGGAGTACACCATATTTGTACATTCATTTTGCATATTGCATCTCTGCCTAACAAGTTCACATGGCGTATTTTCTGATATTAAGATTGGAATTTTTACTGCTTTTCCTTTTACATCTATGTTCACTGGAGCCATCATTGGAATTAACTGCGTTTGTCTCGAGAATCCTACTCTCTTCACATATTTTCCAGACAGGGGGAGGTGAGAGTCATTGGACTTATACACGTGAGTGTGGATCCAGTGTCTAACATAACCGGTGTTACTTTGCCCTCTATTTTAACCTGCAGTATAGGTTCGTGATCAGCATCAGTTGATATCATTGGAAGCTGACCCCTCCCCGTAGGATTCTCTGGGCATCCCTAGTAGCCCTGTGGTGGTCCACGCCATGGATTGAGTGGACCTTGAGCCTGCTTTTGCTGCAGCTGTGGGCCTTGCTGCCAGTTGTTGATGTTCTCTTGGTACGTCGGGATCCACGGGTTTGTTGGACACTCTCTCTTCATGTGTCCCACTTGGTTGCATCCCCAGCATACATTTGGTTGCCTGTTGTCATAGTTCTGTCTTCCTCGCCCTCTTCCTCTTCCCCCTTGAAATTGTTGGTTCCATCCTCTGCTCATTTGACCTGGGAAGTTATATATCATTGCAGGCATAGGTTGTTGCATTAACTGGCCCTGGATTGGCATTGGATTTGGAGCATTTGGTACAGGAATCATTGGTGCTACCTGGGCGGCCGGTACAGGTTGGTACATGGGTACAGGTGGTGCGCATGGAGCCATAGGAACAGCTGGAGCACCAGGGGTCATCTGGATCTGTGCACTGTTCGGGATTTGTGAGGTAGCATTTACTGGTGCCATTACAGTAATTGGTGTTTCCTTTTCCTTTTATGCTGCTTGAAGTTTTTTCTTCTTTCCAGCCAGTTCTTCCAGCTGCAATTGTTCCAGTTTCTTACGTATGTTTTTCTCTTGTTGTTTTACTTTCTCCTCATTCTTTCTGTGTTGTTCCACTGCATGGACCACATGAGCACAGAACTCTCTCTGTGTTTTGGTGGTCATTCCCACCACATCTTCCAGCTTATCTTTTACTGGTGCTGGCATGGCTTCTACTATGGCAGTTCGGAACACGGCCGTTATCCAGGGATCTTTTTCTGGGTCCTTCTCCATTTCCAGCTTCAATCTTTTTAGCTCTCGGTCAATATAAGCTTTCGGGTTTTCAGTTGCTCCCAGTGGTTCTCCTTTTATGGACTTTGGATCTAAACTTGTGGGAAATTCCGCTCTCAGGGCTTTCCAGATGTCATTACTGCTTTTCCCGCATCTGCTTTCTCCAATATTTCCGCCATTTTGCTCCCTCCAACACATCTAGCAAGAAGAGCTTTGATATCTCCCATAGCTAGTTGAGTCCCTACTGCTCGTTCTTCAACATCTCTAATCCATCTTCCTGCTCCTTCATATATGTCTGGGAGGGCTGCCAGTAATCCTTCAAGATCATGGTTAGCCCATGGTACATAACAGTTATACTGTCCTTTCACCACAATGGGGCATTGTCTTTTTACTGTTTTGTCAATTCGTACAGGCAGTTGCTTTGCGTCGCTCAGCTCCTTCGTCATCATCTGATGATTCTTCACTATCCTTGTTGTATTCTTCGTCTTCGTCACCTTTTTCAGTCTTCCAGATCCTTTTCTTGTCCATTTCCTTTCAGGTTCTTCTGATATTTTTTCAAAAGAAAATCTCCCTGAAGCATGCTTTATTTTTCCATTAAACTTGCTGCTTATTGCACTTATGGCTGGAGAACCATGCTTCCTCATTCCCAGTTCTCTCCTCCCACTTTTCAAGCCTTCTTCTTTCTCCATGAAATCAACCAGCTTCCGTGACTTGATTTTCTGTTTGTTTAATTTGTCCTGCTCCTTCTGTAGTTCTTTATTGTTTACTTTCACTTTTGGCAGTATTGCCCCACGACATTTTCCTTTGTTTGGCTGTTCTGATTCATCACCTTCTTCATCTGTTTCCACTGGCACACGACCAGTTCTATCGAATATTACTTCTTCATCATCTTCACCAGCCTCATAGTTGTCTTCCTCTTGCTGTCTTTTCCATTCTCTTGCATATTCAGCCATTTCACTTTGTATCGTTGCATGACAGGCGTCTCTTGCCTCTTTTCTTATCTCTTCTTTTGTTAGTGTCTTTCCCTCCATGTCTCCGTATCGTTCTTTTGACTCATCCCGTGTCTTTATTTCGACAGCTTTCTTTCCTTTGTTTTACTATCTGATTCTCTTCCTCTGCTGTCTCTGTCCATCCCTGATAGTCCTGGGGATGCACTGCTTTGATAAGGTTTTATTGGATCTTCTTGTAGTTCTGAAGGTGTTGCTTCACTTATTTCTATCTCTCCTTCTACTTGGAATTCTCCTTTAAATTCCACCATAGGCATTTGCAGCTTCCCTTCCATCTCTATCAGTGGGGCATAGGGAGGAGGTCTTTCCACTTTTTCTTCGTTCATCCTTTTCCCTTCCCTTTCATGTTTTATTATTTCTATCCCATTGGTTTTGAACATTTGTAGCATCATTAGTTCCCTTTCTTGTTTCATTATCCTCACCTGGCTCTTATCTTTTGGTTTATGATTTTTTATCAGTGTTTCCATCTCCCTACACACCCCCACGTCAAATGTGCCCTCTGCTGGCCATTTTGTGTTCAGCCCTTTTGTTCTTCCCTCCCATTTTTTTAGATATTTCTTTTATCATTTATTTATTATTTATTTATACATTGGAAACTCCATGCATACCTGATCTATTGGTGATGGTACCTTTCCCTATGTGTTCTTTTTATTATTAATTTAGTACCTCTCTAACCCCAGAATATTTTATCTTGTTATACTATTCTTCACCAGGCTGGTCAGACGAGGACCACTAAAAGTATCCGACCCCTGACTTCCCCTGGACTTTTTCTGGGTTGAGGACTTTTTGTTTATTTTCCTGAAAGATGTTTCTTAATTTTTCTTAAATACTTCAGTACTGCCTTCACTTGTTTTCTGCTTAGTGGCCTTGTTGGTTCGTCCTCTGGCCCCACCAAACAAGAATTATTTTGCATCCAGATAATGTCTCCTCTCAGGATTATCAAATCAATGCTCCAGGATCTTCCCACGGTGAACCCTCGACCTGTTCCAATTACTTCGCCTGCCCAGTGTATAAAAGTGAGACATGGGGTTAATTCTATTTGGCATTCTTCCCATGCTTTTACAGTGGTATTTATTTCATTTCGTTCGTTTTGTTCTAAGTATATAGGTATATATAGGTTCAAGAGACATGATCAGGTCTTCTCTTTCTTTTCTATATAGTATACCTTTCCCTCTTTTTCCCCTCCTTCTTTTGCCTCTATTATTTATCATTGTTTATTGTTCCCTTACTTTACTTATCATATTATTTATTATCTTTCCTTTTAATTCTTCAGGAGGAAAACCGAGAAATGGAAGAAAAGTCTTTTCTTTCTCTATGCGTGCTCAAAGCCCTCCCTTTACAGCTCCCATTACTTGTTCTAGTAGCCCCTCCCTTACTGCTCCTTGCTCAGCTCTTTCAACCCCTCCCTTACGCCTCCTTGTTCAGCACTCAGTCAGCCCCCTCCCTCACGCCTGCCCGCTCAGCACTCTAGTGTGCTGTGTGTGAGAGAGAGAGAGAGAGAGAGAGAGAGAGAGAGAGAGAGAGTTAACAATTGTGCTTTTTATCTGGATCTCATCAACTACACTTTGGATAGTGTCCAACTAAATGACAGAGCTAATATCTTTTTTTTTTTATCTCACACTTTTATTCATTATCTCTTTTCCTCACATTTATTTATTATCTTTTATTACTTTCCTTTTACTCTTTGTTATTTTCTCAACTCATGTTTTCTTATTCTTTTATTTTATTGTTTGCTTATGTCTCTTCTTTTACTGCTTATATAGTTTCACTTTATTTCTTCTCAAAACCAGTTATTTATTTTTCATGCTTTATGTTTGTTCAAACAATCTTATTTTGTGAATTACAAGACTTTTTCTTTAAGCATGGTTATACATTACTTGCTTCTCATACACACAGTTTGGGTACAAAGTCTAAGCTAGAATACATTGCTTTTTTCTTATACATACAGCATGGTTATAAGTGTTTAAACTAATACATTCATTTTTCTAACTATAGCTTTATCATGCGTTATGCTTTCAAATCTGGCTACATATTCATTTCAGCATAAGTACATTTACATTTATGCATTTCACAGACGCTTTTATCCAAAGCGACCTACAGTGCACTTATTACAGGGACAATCCCCCCGGAGCAACCTGGAGTTAAGTGCCTTGCTCAAGGGCACAATGGTGGTGGCTGTGTGGTTCGAACCAGCGACCTTCTGATTAGCAGCCCTGTGCTCTAGCCACTACGCCACCACCACTCCAAGTAATACATTGCTTTCACATAAGTAATGCATCATTAACAATGTCTATATGAACAACATATACTAAGCTCTAACATGTACTTCTTTATCATGCATTTTTATGTTTCCCTATCCTAGTCTGCCCTCTAGTGGTTATTCAATGGTTTTTCATATATGTCCAGCCACACTTGTTTTATTTCTCTGGGGGGATCTAGGCAAATTCTTACTTCAAATACATCCTGAATGGACAGACTCATTTCCCCACCTTTATACCCGTATGTCCGTGGGCGGGACATGCAAATTCTGTCTGCCAACTTCTCATTGGCCTTTTTTCATAGATCAGAGGTATAATCGGCGCTCAAGAGAAACCCCTAGTGTCGCTTCTTCGACAAAACGTCTCGTTCCCTCCATCAGGGAACGGAGGTTACATCCTTACTGACTTAATAACTTCAGGAAGGGGTATATGCCAAAATAATAAACATAACACCCTCTATCGTCCTGCCTACTCTATCCAATCTAAAATACTACCTAATTTTGTTATAAAATAATATACAATGAGTATGCTGACTCCCTTGCTATCCAAAAACAATAGAAAAGTGAAAATAAAGAGTAAAAATAAAAGGCTCCCCCTTCCCTACCACTCTTCTGTAATTCCAGGGTTTTTTTCTAGAATTCGTCCAACTCATACTGTCCAGGGCATGTGGGGTATACAGTGGCCTCAATGTAAATTCCAGATGGTTTTACAGATACATTGATCATCTTTTTAGCTGCAGCATTGGCCAGCATTGATCTGAGAAGAGGCACAACACAACAAAACAACAACACAAATAATAACAACAGCTATGGCTATTATTACTCCCACTTTAGTAAGCCATTCTCTCCAGGATCCAAAAAGTTTGTCAAACCAATTTCTAACAAAGCCATTTTACTTGTAGTTTCTAGTTGGCCTGTAGGCTTTCAATGAGTCATCAATGTAATTAATGAATCTTTGCTGACTGTAGTGAATGCAATTAATCCATCCTGTATTGTTATTAACCTTTTTTAATTATTTGTAATCCATACATATATAGACTCAAAGCCTGATTATACTTCATCTCTGGCCTTAAATTCATGTGGTATTCCTCTTGTTTGACCATTTGCAACTATTATTACATTAGGGTCTGGCTGGTATACTCTTTTCACTCTGTTTGTTTTGCACAGTTTTTCTAGATGCAGTCTGAATATCGGATTCTTCATGGGTCCCATGTCAAC